>VCCN01005916.1:4622209-4639578 GCA_006491835.1 Architeuthis dux | reverse complement strand
AAAAAAAAAAAAAAATATCAAACAACAGACCCACTACTATCCTTTATAATCTTAAAGTTTCTGAATGTGGGGGCAATTTGAGTGAAGAGTAAAAAGCATTCCGTGACTCAAAATGGAGTTGTGTTAAGGTTTAACAGATTAATTCCTCATTATACAATACTATTACTAATTTTACTATAGATTCTGTAGTAACTAACTTTGTGAGATATAAAAGCAATGAGGTAATTGCTTTGTTGTTACTAAAAATCACAAAAATTTTAGTGTCATAAAGTTTGTATATCTATATATCTCTTATTTTTTTTTTTTTACAAAGAATGTTTCTTTTTACATATATTTATCCACTTAAGATGAGTAGTGTTTACAACAGTAAAGTTTGTTTGTATTCAGAGATATACAAGGTGTGTTTTTTGTGGACGTGGGACAAAACCACAATCCAACAAAAACTCATTGGTTAGATTAAAAACCTGACAAAACTTTATTTTAATTTATACTAACAGAAATTTTTTTCAAAATCGTAATTTATTTAAATTATTAAAGTCATATATAGTAAAATAAAATATTTTAATAAAGTAAATGTTGACGATTAAAATCATAATTTATATGGCAGTAAATCACATTACAGTTTTGTTCACATTTAAATAAACAACTTTTCAAACAATTTCTCCATGTTTAAACAAATAATTTTGATATGAGAATTTTCTACAATCTTTCTTACTAATAATAGATTATTACAGCAAATTGATACATGTTACAAGTTTCGGACGTTTTTATCGACACGTATCGCTTTGTTGTCAAAAGTCTGTGAACATCACTACAAGAGCTCAAAAACCTCAAATAATGAGTTATATCTCTATTTACATCGAATCTGCAAAAAAATATGTAATTATTTAGTAAATCTTCTAAATTAGATATTATTTTAATCGTCATGATAAAGCTTTAAAATATATATTTAGAATCTGAGACCTGGTAAAAGATTTATACTGAGGCCAGGAAACAAGATTTAACTGTTTCCTATTATTTAATTTTTGGATACCTAAAAAGTGTTAAACTTTAAAAATGTGTGATTAGAATATGAGATCAGGTATTAGTGGTATTATTTTAAAAACATTTTGAATGTGTAAAAAAAGCTTTAAAAATATATATTTAGAAAATGAGACCCAGTAAAAAACATTTAACTGTCACCAATCACTGAAAGTTTGCTCAGGTTTTAATCTAAAGTGTTTTGTCGTTCTTGCCACTTTAAGTGTGGAGGCTTTGTCTGTCTAGTCTTTTTTTTAAAACCACTGCTCTAAACTCACGGAAGGCTCTGTTTGATCATATAATCCACTGTAAATAAGTCTAAGACTATATTTTTTCTATATTCACAACTAAAATTCATACAGCTTTTAACATTTATTTTCTATAAGCAATAACATTGCTGGTAGTAAAAGTAAAAAAGAAGCCCCTTGAACAACAAATAAACAATCAGGCTACTGTTACCACTGCCCCCCACCCAAACACTTTTTTTTTTTTTTACCACATTCAATTAAAAATAAGAGTTTGTATATTCCCTTGAGATATTGTTGTAGTATAAAAATAGACAAAAAGAGAGGAATCAAGAAGAGGCTAAGAGAGGAATCAAGAAGAGGCTAAGAGAATGTGTGAATCAGCCATGTCCCTTAGGTCAAACCAATGTCAGCCAAAGTTTAGATTGTTTCTAGGACAGAAAATTAAACATATGTAACCAATTAGCAGGATTTAGCAATCTGATTGAAATTAAGTAAACTGACACACAATAAAGTTCAGTCAACAAAGAAGTAATTAAAAATCTTTTTCATTTCTCCAGACTTCAATATAGTTTGAATATATACTTTTTAATATTGATTAGAGTACAAAAAGATAAACATCCTCAACAAGAAGTATTGTGTAAATAGGCTGCCGATGAACACATTGTCAAAATTCTATTAATAATCATTTTTATCCTTATTGTTTTGAATATGACTAATAGTTACTTTTTTCCCCTCCCCCTTTACAAAATTTATACGAGAGAGATATTTCAACCTATGCCAGTGTTTTGAGTGTCTGCCTTTTATAACATTACTTTATATAGGAAATAAATAAGCTAGCAGGACTATTTAATTACTCACTTCAGGATTATGGTCTCCTAGGGTTTCCTGCTTTATATTTATCCATAACTTGCCCAGCCCACCTGCCACCAGTGTTTCAAGAAAGATAATATTCCCATGAAGAGCAAAAGCATTCCTTTCAATCCCATCCATGCTCTCAACTGACCTTTCAACTTATTTCCCCCCAAATCCTTAACTGAGCTTATATTACTTTAATGTTTACCCTAGGGCAGTTGGTAGGGGTCAGGTTTTAAAGGAAAAGAACTCTACCCTCTGGAACATACAAACCTATGATACCAGAAAATAGAGACATTTAACTCACTAATTCCTACAGAATTAACCAATTGCACAGACAGCTAGGGCAGGTGTCTAACACATGAAAGATAAAAGTTGCTTTTATTTCAATCTAACTATTTGAGAACACTGTGACACTCATTTCCTGATTACTTGTCTGAAAATAACTATGCTGAAAATCTTTGGTAACAAAAAAAAAAAAAAAAAAAAAAAAAAAAAAAAAACAAAAAAAAAACAAAGAAAAATACTGATTAAATGGAAGGAATTGCAAAACACATAAATTAGTCCTATTGTGATATTTTGCTACAATTGCTTTGTTCATATATTAGGATGCTGCTTATGCCACTACTAATTTACTGTTACTAAAAAGCTTTTTAAAACAGTGAATTTCAAGAGTCACATAAATGCTGCAACCATATTAAAAGGTATGGACACAAGCAAATATCCCACACTCATCATATAATAAAAATATTCAAAGAATATATTTGTTTTTAAAAACATAACATTCTGCTGTATTTAACCGTTTAAAATTTGTTAAAAAAAAAAAAAAAAAAAGGGTACAGTTATAGAATATTTTTGCAATTAATCTTTGTGCATTATTTAAAACTGGAGTTAGGATATATTCTTTATTTTTAATTTCTTTTTTTTTTGGGGGGGGGGCACCAAACATCAATGTTCATGTCATCATTGTTTGCTATATATTCATTTTTTTAAGCTTTCAGAGCCTCCCTACCCACAAAAGAAATCTGCAAATGAACAGAATTTAATGATTGTTTTGTTAAAATATCCCAAATCAATTAGAATGAATTAACATTTTCAACTACACTCAGTAATTGTATGGTACAATGGACTAAGTCAAACTTTATCACAGCTAAATCCTTGTTAATGAAGTTAGTTTCTCCACTGTGGCTATATAAACTAAAAAGATAAACAAAATTTCTCAATGTATGTTGAAAATAGATAAATATAAGACAATATTTCTTTTTTATTATTCTATTGCAATGTCCTCCTCTTCTCATTTTTCACACTACTTTCAACCTGTGCACCATCAGGTATTTATTAACTATCCAAGGGGATCTACCTTATGTGAAAAATAACTTAATCTTTTTTTTTTCTCCATACTCTGACTCATTGACAAAGTAGGTCCTCCTTATTCCTTGTTGTTGACTGGGTAGGATTTAATAGTATGAATGGCCAAAATTGAGATTAAAAGGTCAATGTTGAATCATTTAATTAAAGTCTGAAGGAGGCATTTTTATTTACATATTTTGGCCTTCATAAAGGCCTAACCAATCAACAACAAACAATATAAACAATAAACCAACCAGTACTATATTCAATTGACTAAAGAAAATGCTAACCCAACAAAAATAATTCAAGAGTTGCTTTACCTAGTCTCCTGTTTTGATCCCCCCCCCACAACTTACATATGCGGCTTCAGCCTTCACATCACCTAAATGGGTAAAACATTAAGAGAAATGGGTCAAATTCAACCTCCCATACATTCCTGTTCCACTCACTCAGAGCCGAGAGAGAGAGAGAGAGAGAGCCCACGCTCCAGTCAAAAGTCACTCAGCTCATAACCATATCCTTTATCACCATATGATTACTATTAAATCTTAGACACTCCAACCATTTTTTGGCTCAGTTAAAATTGAATAAATTGAAAAGAAGATTTTTAAAAAGGAAAGAGATTTAAAAGATGAAAAAAAAAACACCCTGAAGAAGGAGTGAGTTGTAAGGACTTTAATTTAGTTTCAAACTCAGCCCACCAAAGAATGCAAGTTCAAACTTAAGCGATAGAAAAATGTTAAGAGTCAACCATTCTAAAACAGTACTAAAGAATGAACTTAGCCAAAGAGATTAAGATTGTACATTCAATTCAAAACTAGATTACTTATGAGTAAATACTTAGGCATTACCATATTGCAAAAGTCTTTGAAAACAAACTTAGGATACTGCTCTCAGGTTTGGCCAAATTATCCACCAAAGCAAAGATTTTTTTTTTTTAAACTACATACATATCAAACAGACATGTGCTTCCATGCCTGATCCACACGTGACCAAATATAAAAGTACTTATAATTCAAAGAGCAATAGTGAAAGGATATCACAACAAATGAAAAGGCTGAGACCAACTTTAATGCATGTTTTATGCAAGTATAATTATTTATACTCATGGAAAGAGCAAAAAAAACAAATAAATATGTACATGGAGATCTCAATCTCATCTCCAGTGTGAGGAGAACTCGCAGGCCAAGATTCATCGGACATTGCTGGGGAGAAGAAAATCAAACACTGCACCAACTGCTCCTGTGGGAACCAACTCCGGGGAAAAGATCAAGAGGTCGTCCATGCACAAAATACTTGGACCAAGTCTGATGCGGATACTGACCTGCAACAGCTATGCAAAACTGGGTCAAGTGGCGGAATATAGTCAGGGGAAGTCCAAGTCTGCTCGACCGAGTGAGGTGATAATTATTTAGGTAAGAATATTAGCATGCATTGGTATAAATTCACATACATGTGTGCAATTTAAATGTGCATCCATGTGAGTGGATTAGTGCATTTGTCATGTATACACGAATGCAATTTAAATGTGCATCTATGTGAGTGGATTAGTGCATTTGTCATGTATACACGAGTGCCAGTAAATGAGAATGCAAAAGTGAATTTGAAGTAGGTTGTTCTCCATGCAAAGAAAGAGAAGACAGAGGAAAGTAACAACTATATAGAGAAAAGGACAGAAAATCAAAAAAGAGAAGCTGAGGCCAATGAACATTGTGACACACCACATAAGGTCTACTCTTCAATCTTTGATAGCTGTGACAAAAATAATGAACTAAACACTCTGACCTGAGCCAATAAGGTTGCAAAAGGATTAGGCACTTCTTTATGAAGTTATCTAAGATAAACCGGTCTCACTTCTAGAAGTCTCACATTTGCGCATATGTTAAAATGAATCAGAAAAATTAACCCAAGATAAATAGAAATTGTAAAGGCATGTAAAGGCATATATATGGATATATTGATCAGACATACATATTTCTTCAAACCAGGATTATATACTTCTCTTCTTGCTATTTAAACAGGAAAGAAAGCAAAGATGTCCAATATTATATCAAAAGCAATAGAAATATGCTTAGTCAAATCAAATCACTATCCCCTGCTTTTTAAATTAAAAAAATATGAATAAACTCTTTGATTAAAGAGAAAAAGAGACTAAATGTGCATATGTACAAACATTTAAAAAGTATATCCTAAATAAATAAAATTGTAATATTTAAAAATAGTACAGGCTTATTATATGCCTATGTCACTGGAATAATTTCCAAAAATTTAAAACTTTGAGAAAAGTCTCTTTAGTGTGGTTGAAAATCATTTTTTTTCTTATCATGGGAAGTGGGATGCCGGTGGTGTTAACTCAATTAAGCCATGGAGCCTTCCAGCTGCAGTCATTAATATCTAACCATATATAGCCACTCCTTATCTTCCCAGAACACCTGATATGTTGCCATCTTCATTTACATAGTTTGTTTTTTTTTTTTTGTTTTTTTTTAAATCTCTCAGATGAAGCATTGTCAATTATTATTAATGACAGTCTGAGAGCTGCAATAAAAAGCAACTAAAATTAAGATGAAAGAAATACTGGACAAATTAATATTAACAATGCTTCATTTATAAAATAGAAAATAATATTACCATACAGAAGTTGATAACTAATATAATGAAAGTCAAATAATTCATTATTTTGCAATTATTACAAGCATAATGGATATATTTAAAGAAAGTGAAGTAAATCAACATGAGAGAGGGGAAAAGCACAAGACTTCTAGCCCGATTACTTATGTCAACCAACTTATCCTGCAATAAAACAAAATTTACTTCCCAGCTTGATTTTCAACCTAACACACTCAATTTTCTCAATTGTCCTACCTAAATCAGAATTTGTTCCGAGAAATGTTCTAACCCGTTTCTCTAGCTCTGAATAAAGTTTAACATGTGTTCCTTTTCCATTAAAAGAAATATGCAAACTTATTTGCTTTCAGAGAATATAGCAAATCTTGTACATGCCCAAAATTAAACAATCGGAGAGAAGACACTGAAGGCATGTATAACTCCCGATTGTAGTTATGTCTTAAATTGCAAAACAAATTCATGAAGACTACTTTGATTTATTCAAATGGTTCTGCGGATGATTGAACTCCTTGTTATTTGTGTTGTAAACACGTTTTGGCCTATCCATTCAGCCGAAACGTATTTACAACACAAACAACAAGGAGTTCAATCGTCCGAAGAACCATTTGAAAAATAAAGCTTTCTTTTTTTCTCTATCTTCCAAATGAAAACTTGATTTTAAGTGGAATTATGAAACATTCTGTACTTGAAGGTTGAGGTCTCAAAACATTATGCTTATGTCTGATTAACTTTATATTATTCATTTATTATGCCTCTTTGAGCATCTCCAACTATATGCAATATTTAAACACCAACTTCAAAACAAATACAAAATTCCTAAAAACACATTCAAAATGTACATAATCATAATTTGGTGTTGAAATACAATGACATGAATGTTAGATTTTTTAAAAATATACTTTTCACCTCAACATAACAATATTCAAACCCTTTATAAGTTACTACTTAATTTTAATATTCAGTGCATCAAGAGCTTTTCAAAATAGTAAAGCCTTTGTGCTCTTTTAAATAAATGTTTAAGAAAATCATTTTTGTAGGAGCATGTCTTCATTCAACCTACGTTTTACTGTTTTTATGCCTAATTACGGAAAAAAAAAAAATAAATAAAAAAAATTAAAAAAATGGAAAGAAAGAAATTCAATTTTTAAAGTTAATGTTTATTCGCCTCTCTGAGTTTAGAGTTAACTAAAAAATGCTGACCCCAACGGACAATAAGTCGCAGCACTCAATGTCACTGTCTCCACCATAGAGACAACACTGTAAAAGGATTCTTTCAAACCCTTGCACTGCAGCACAGACAAAATACTTTCTTTCAGCTGGCCACAAAAAAAAAAAAAAAAAAAAAAAAAAAAAAAAAAAAAAAAGTATAAGAACTTGTGATTTGTTTTTAATCTTTAATCAAAATTGATACTCTTGCATCACACCCACCTCACCTACAAGAAGAAACTTTTGTGTCATTGGCACCCTTGAATATTTTTCCACATGGAGATTTCTCCTGACTTTTCTTTGGTCACAAACCACAATTTTATTTATCATTGGTAGTGTACTGTGTTTGCTATATATTGGATACCATGAATGAAAAGAAATAGGAACTGAACACAGAGCTTATAACTGATTGGACAAAGAAGTACTTTTTATTTTTGTATTGCCTCTAAAGACAATATAGTGTGTCTTGTGTTGTGAAACAGTATTCATTCTGAAGGAATATAATTTGTGGTGGCCCTTTGAAACTAAACTTGCTAAATTGAATTCACATAAGGGCATTAGAGCAGCCAGTTTGGTAACTGTTTTGAGAAGCATTTTCTATGGATCGAGAAGAAATGCCTGTACAATTCCAATTGGAGGTTATCGAACTTCACAAAATGAAGCACAGAGAAAGCAGCCACCAAAACTTCAACAGAAGTCTGGACAGGGAAAAGTAACAAAATATACTCCAACTTGCAATGAAAATTTTCAGTAGTTTTGGTAGATCCTACATGTGAACAAACCTTTTGTCATGAACATGAATAAGAGCAAGCAACGCTCTTTAACAGACAAAGATATTTTTTAGAGCGTCGACCTCACACATGTCTTCGAAATGTGACAAGCTTGTAGCCGAAAAGAGATGTAACATTATTCATTGAATTTGAAGGTGAAACAATTTTTTAAAATAAAAGTTACGGTAAATAAATTGCTTTTTATTTATAACGTTTACTTTTCTTTGCTCTTTTTGAATCACAATACAGTAAACTTGTGCTACAGGACTAACAGTTTTCATAAAATAGCTATGAACAAAAATTTTCAGCGAGAAACTGATACCTGAGGAATAAAACAATTTTATTGTTAAATGTTTAATGATGGACCCTCGTAATTCGTGCAGAAATGAAGAGAAAACTGTGGGAGTGGGGTGAAGCTAGACCGAAATAGATAAAATCATAAAAAGTTACAGGAAGTTAAAGATTTGTTGACATTTGTACAATAAATATGAAGCTGCATTTTAACAAGGAATGTTGGAGTGTCAACAAATGATTTTCTCAACCAATCTTAAGTTCTCTTTATTACTCCTACCCCCCCCCCCCCCAACTTCAAGACAGACCCTCATAATTTGTGTAGAAATGAAGAGACAACCGTGGGGGTGGGGTGAAGCTAGTCTGACACAAAGACAGAAATAAATATAACATTTTTTTTAAATTGTGACACCTTACCAGAAGGTTACATTGACAAAACTTAAATACATATGTTGCAAAATGTCGGCAGCAGGACTTATCAGATATGCAAAATAGGTGTGTATACAAGAGGCATGCATGTGTATGTATGCATGCCACAAACACAGCTATTTTTAGCCATTCTTATAGACTAATCTAGCCATTTAACTATTTAAATGGTCATTTTAAAAAAAAAAAAAAAAAAATTTGATTTGACATTTTTTTGTGGTTGATTTAATGCAAAAAATATTTTTGAGTTGGCAACACTGCCTAGATCCCCCCTTACAAAACAAATCTTTGACTTGGCTCCGCCACGGCTTCCTTTCGTTCATATTTATTTTTACATGTACAATTAGGTAGTCCAAAGTCAGTTTTTTGGGGTGAAAACGTTGCAGTAACGCTAATTTTTCCCTGTTTCTCAAGTGTTCATTCGCCATAATGTTGACTAATACAAAACTTATGTATGCCATAATAAAGAATGTCCAATACTGAATCTGTTGGTGTCTTATTTGTCACTGTTTGACTGAAAAGGAATTTTACAGCAAATTTTAAATTTAATGTGCTTACAGTGCCCAAACTATGTATGCTGTGACGGTTTTTTACTGTAGTCAAAATAAAAGGTGACTATAAATAAATGATTGCTGACACCTCTTTCAATGTATGTCTTTGGAACCAATTTCACCTAGTAGAAAAATAAATGTTATTCATTTTGGTATAAAATTTAATTAATAAAATTAAGTACAAAAGGTCTACATATTAAAAAAATGATGGCTTTTCAGTTTTATAGGGTGTAGAAAAGGCCATTTTTTGTAAGTGTTCAATTTGCTGCGAGTCCGCAAATGAATAAATAATCATAATTAGTGAACTAATAGGAGTAGAGAGACAAATGAGGTATCAATATATTCAGAATAACAAGACCTATAAGGGGAAACAGGCACCAGATGTATAAGATCTTCCTGTAAAAGCTCATTGGAGTACCTAGTACAATTCTATTTTTGTTCTGGCACTAAATTATCTCCTCAAATACATAATAGAAAATTAGAGAAAAAAAAAAAAAAAAAAAAAAAAAAAAAAAAAAAAAAAAAAAAAAAAAAGAAGAAGAAGATGCTTTGTTATCCAATGATGAAATGAAAAAACATTTAGGCATGATTGTCGACAGGTTGACAATCCACATTTTTGTATGTTCTTCTAAATTGCATGATTGAAATACTTTGTCTTATTCAAAAGACAGTAATATTTGGAGGAGACTGGTTCTTAACAGAGCTTACTGAAAACCACAAAATAGGAATTTCAAGTTCAACGAAAGAATGTAAGTAAGGGAAGGTATATGTTCAAAGGACAGGGGTCATTTCCCTTAAAAACTGACCCTACCAACTGGTCAACTACAACTCATGTATCACTAACATTTAAGTGAGCTTGTTTCTATTTCTTTAGTTTAATTATAAGATCTATATATACTCAACAGAATTTTAATAATTACTATTGTAAAGATTTATAATTAAGCTTAATTCTCTGCTTTTACAAACGTCTGCTAAAATCCAACATTGATCTTTTAGAGAGTTCATATCAGACAAGAACTGAAATATTTTAAAAAATAAATCTTTAAACTTTTTGGTTGTTAATGTTAATCTAAAATAAATAACTTTTAATTTGAGAACACACAACCTTTAATCTAAAAATGCCATGTAACAGCCTCAGTTCAAACTAAATCAACACTCTGCATCACCTAGTTTCCCCCTTTCATTCTGGTTTGTCCAGATTCCATCTTTGAGTAAATATTGGATTTGAAAATTTAAATTTAAAGTGTTTTGTAGTCATTTTTCAGAGTTATTTTGTTTAGGTTTTCTTGACAGGATGTTATTCTTTATAGTAATTATGTTTGATGCTATATTTTATTTAGATATTTTACTTCTGTTTCTTTGTTATTTAAGTTGTGCTTGCTAAATTATTTATTTAATGGTTTCTTCTAAATGCACTAAATAAATTATCTTATATTATTCATGCAAACTAGTCAATGATAGGTTTTATGTTAAAAATTACTTGCTAACATTTTTAGTACAATTCAGTCTCACATGAGAAAAAGGTGCAGTGTAAACAAAATTATGAATTACCATAAATTGAGGTGTATAAGTCGACCAAGACTTTTTGCTCAAAATTCTGGTTTAGGCCTAAACTTTAAAAAAGATTTTTTTAAAAATTTGTTATATATTTTACATCCAGTTGAAGGCTCTATAGTACTATAGTAATAGAACAAGTGACGAATACACCAAAATCAGAATTGATAGTTTGCAAGTATTTAGCACGGGGCCTGTAATGAACAAAAATAGGAGAAAAATCCTTCAAAACATTGGTAGGCAAAATAGGGGAAGATGAATACATAAGGAAAATGTATCATAATCCAAGTGTTTGCTTATTCAGGATTGATGATTAGGGGAGAGGGGGGGGGTTAAATTTTCCATACTTTATAGAAGTGACTTGTGTTTTCATAGAAATACTTTGAAATCCAACAACAATATATTTAGTAGTATCAACATCAAGGATGGGAAGAGATTATATTGTCCGAACAAAAGTTGGTATGTTAAGTAAGGACTCTTCTCAAAGTTATAAAACATCTAAACTAAAACGATTTTTTACCAAAACCCATTGTATTAATTTTAACTACTATTTACTTTCATGAAGTACATAAAATTACTTATATGTGATTCAAATATTAGGATGCCGGTCATTAAAGAATTAGCAGACACAAACAGAAATTCTTTTTTTAATTAATTGGAAACAAATAGTTTTATTACAGAAACAAAAGTTACCAAATGCTATCAAAAATTGTGTAAACAACATTGCAGGTTTTGAACAGAGTGTTCTTTTTCTTATTTATTTTGTGAATCGATTTAAGAAAGAAATCTTTTTAACACCACATTATATCATTAAAATATGCCTCCATTTAGAATAAAATTACATTGAAAAACATCAAAGAATATCAGTTACAGACCTGCAATAGAATTTAGATTTTTTTTAAATATGGTGTTTTTGTTTTTACTCTTTACAGAAATAAAATAAAAATAATTTTATTACAGTATTATTAAATAGAAAGTACAATACTTAAAATATTCTTAAAATCTCATAACAGAAATAAGTAAATAAAAATGAGCTATAATAACATTTTAAAATATAAATATACTGGAAAAGCAAGTAAATTAAACTATTTAAAAAAAATAATAGTTAGGCAAATTAGTTCTCAACCTGATTTTTAGTGTAAACCTGTCGGCCCATTAGCCGGGTGAGGAGTATGGATAAGGACGGTGGGTCCGTTCTTGTCGTAACAGCTGTCCGGCCAGGTCGAATCTTCACTGTCTGTAGTTAACCTTCCCCCCACGTTGTGTTCAAGATCAAAAGGTCACTTTCAGACATGACGAAGAATCAGTTGATGCTGGGTCCAAAAGGTGTTACACGTAAAGAAATAAAAGCTAGCTGAATAAACGACAACAGGTTGATTTAAATCAACAAATAAAGTTTAATACCTTAAGGGCTACAATCATAGATACCCTTCCCTTTAGATTTAGGTAATGTGATGTTTATTTGGATGACCTTCTCGTATGGAATGAAGATTGTGTAGCAGTGAGTGACTCGTGACAGTTGGTTCTTCCGTATGCTTCTTTATGGGTTTGGTAATTCGGAGTTGATGACAAGTACTGCCCGACTTTAGCAAAAGCTACGATCCTCACAGGGAGGTCAGTCAAATGGAGAACACGTATCTTGTAGGTTCTGGCTGGTTTGGAATTTCTGAACTCACTGATTTTGAGAGAGTCCAAAACTCGCTGCTTATATGACAATCGCCTCCATATGAGAGTGGATCCGACAGTATGAGGAAAGTTAATTTTAGTTCAGAATATCTCTCCATTTCCGCTATTCAGCCTTTCCTTAACCTTTCTCGGGTAATATTTCTGGTAAGAGATTTTATTTTACTACCACCTTTTTTAATTACTATTATTCCAGGGTAAACCTTGTTTTGACATCTTGTTTACCAAAAGAGATTTCCACTTTTCTCCATCACTTTGAAATCAATACGAGAACAACAATCACAAGATTCTGACAAGGGTTTCATACTGACAACAACCCCTTGGTTCGGTTTCACGTTTTCAAGTATAATTTCAGTTCAAAATATCTTCCCATTTCCGCTATTTAACCTTTATCAACTAATATTTCTGATAGACTTTTGTTTTTGTTCCTCTAGTTAGAGCAACACCTATGTTCTTGGATCAAGATTCAAAGAGAAAGGTATTTCTGTATCTCATCTAGTATTGTGTAAATTTAAGAAATAGCTTATTTTGAAGCGCAAAATCGGAAAATAGAGTATTTTTCATGAAGGACAATCTAATCATGTCAACAATTATTACCTTTTGAGTAACATAGATAAAAAGTATGCTGAAAGTTATGTCGTTTATAAAGTTCACTGTAAAAATAAAAAAAAACAAATGTGTACAATGAGACCACTGAACTTTTCATGCTCAACAGATTAAAATATATTAAGTTTAATCAATTATAATTTGGGCTCCTTCAAAAATTGAAAAGTTTCTCATAAAAATGTTTTAAAACCGCAGACTGATTAAATTTGATGTTATTTTTACAAGTATCACATCAATAAGCTACAGGTAGGTAATTAAGCTTATCTGTTAAAATTGTTGGGATATTGAGACTTGAGTTTAAGTTTGAAGTGCTGTTTAAAACTGGGTAAATTTTTCTCCCAAAAAAACCCTAAAACAAACCAGTTATTTGTATAGAAAAGCGACAATTTTCTAGAGTATTAAGTCACTTCTTTTTAACTTGTTTTGCAGATGGAATATAATTCTGTTAATTCACTGTTTCCCAAATATTAACGGACATCCATGATCCAACATAACTTCAAAATGGAAAACAACAAATGAAGTTTTATGAGAATAGTCTATATATTTGTGGTACCCCCTTGGCTTTCAAACTATTAAGTTATTAGACTAAATAAAGCAATGAGATTGTTGAAAATTTTTATCTTTGAATGTAACATCCACAGTTCAACTCCTGGATCAAACTGATGAAATGACTGTTACGGTGGTCATCTCAAAACTTACTGATTATACTTGATACAGGCGTCAGAGAATACAATAATACAGGGTGTCCCTAAAGTCTGGGCACAATTGGCAAAATGCATATTTTCAATAAAAGAATTCAAACATTTTATTTAATTGAAATATTAATAAATAACATCTTCAATGTGTTTTCCACCATTTGTGATGCAAAGTTCAATGCGCTTTGTGAGATTTACATGAACTTTCTAACCACCTTTCCCACAGTGGAAAAGCCAATTGGGGTCCTTCTGGGATGAAGTGCATTAAAATCATCTGCTAGCTTTCGATATGACCACCCTTCACGTCCACTGAGAAGTACCAGTTCAATCCTTTCTTTTTTAGACAAACTCATATTTAATCGGTGGGACAACAAAAATATAGTTAGTTATAAATAGTGATATTTCCTATGTGTCCAGACTTTAGGGACACCCTGTATAACAGGCAGCAATAATTAAACTTCTAAAAATGTGTCGAGGAGTTCCAGAAACAAATCAAATAGTCAATTTTAAATATTTTTAGTTTCTAACACAACATACCGATATGTTCTTGTGTATGTGCATGCATTTCTTTTTTTTATTATTCATGCCGCTGCAGTCATGCATCAAGGTATTTATAGTGAGAGTACATTGAATATTTATATAAAATCAGCTAGGTTCTACAAGCACAAAACAAAGAGATAAAAGATTAGTTAAAATGTACAAGCATGATTCTCATCTTGGAGTGTGTACTCAAAAATTTAAGGCAGGAATGCCTTATCAAATTGGTCAACTGATCAACCTGAAGGGATGAGTAGAATTTTATTTCACCATATGTAAGCAGATTCAAATAACTAACAACAAATCATGGTGGGTAGGCATGAAGTATAGAAGACTTTTAACAAATACTATTAATTTGCATCAGTTCCAAAACAGCAAATTATTTTTTTCTCTTATTTTTAACTAAGTTACCACATTACAACCCATTCTATTCAAATTTTAAGCCAGATACCTTTCTCTTCACTGTTTGTCTATTACCAGAAAAACTAGAGAGCACATGCCTCTACCAACTCTCAATCGAAAAAAAATTCCTGGATCCACCCCAAAGTTTAATCACTTCTTCCTTAGCAGACAGATGGAAAGACAATTTTGTTGGTGTAAATAAAAAATATCCAATAGCTACATACACTACAAAGATGAAAACAACTTTGATGAAAATCAATCAGCAAATAAAAGAAAAGCCCACAAAATAAACTTATCTTAAAATAGGACTTGATTTGTGTCCTAATTAAATGAAGGCCAATTGATATTCATCTTTACTGTATAAAATGAAAGGATTATTCCATGCACAAATGCTCATAGCTGATATTTATCATAAAAACTTGATGTATTCAGATATTTTTTTTTGTCTTTATGTAGTAATATAATACAATCTAGCTACAATTGAAGAAATCTGTGTGTGCGTGCACTGCAATAACTCAACAACTAACCATTGTACGAAGTTGACATTTGCCAGATATACTAGTCCCTGAGAGAAGTTGCACAGGTTATCTTGGCTAACTGGTCAGGAGGAAATCGCCATTAGCATGATCAGGATTCGTTCTGAGAAACTTTTGGGATCTCTACCTCGGTCCTCGTGGCATTTGTCTCTGTGACATGGATTTAGGATTCTCCCCCCTCAATTCTATAGTCACAGGGGACATGGGATCCCTCCTCCCCCCTACTGAATTCGGCACTAAATGACCAACCAAGGGTCGATGTGCCGTTAAAAAAATAAAAATAAAAATTTACTAGTCAGCACACAAGGCAGTGCAGTGTCAAGTTTGACATTTGGATCAGCAGTTCAAGTAATAAAAATAAATTAAAAAAATTAACGATTAATATCTTTCTTCATAGTTTCTATAAATTATCTCCCTTGACTTCTCTTAAGATTTATCTAAATTTAGATATAAAATATCTAAATTGGCAACACTGAAGAGAAATAACTTTGATGCTGTAGTTTCGTACGACGGACAGAAAATTATTTCACTTGACAATTATGGCAAGCTGTTCCACACAAGGTCCTTCCAAACATGCACCTTTGGAACGGGCACTGCTTTAGTATAGTAAATTTTGTATATGGCTAAATAACAGTTTGAAATCTCATTCAGTTAAAACTTGCTATTTTCCTTTCAATAGAAGCATTTTTAATCATTGTTCCAGTCATACAAGGGAATATCAAAATAATTTCCAGTCTTTTTGTTTGGAATTTTACATAATTTGCAACATAAATACTTCACTCAAATGGTTCTTCGGATGATTGAACTGTTATTTGTGTTGTAAACACAACGTTTCAGCCGATCCATTCTTCGGCCTTCTTCAGGTGTAAAATCCGAGTGTGATGGGTTAAACAGAAATTATGTTTAAAGGGGGTAGCCCTTATACTTATAGCGCATGGCCCGGGTGTTTCTGTGTCCCGTCGGGTTTAGATTTGTTGAGAAGTGGAAGCCACATCGGGTTGAAATCCGCACTAATGCATTTAGTTGACATTTTGATGTGAGCTGCCTCTTTGATTTTTCTGTTTCCAACAACGTTCTGTCAATAATCTCGACTGAAATACCCGCCCTACAGGCAGGATTTCCAGCTAGTTCCTGCTGAAGGACTAAATCTGATCTTTGGCACTAATAAAAAGACCAAAACGTTTTTTTTTAAAGAGTAGCTTAATTCTAATCCCTGGCTCCAATACACCATTTCGGCTACTTAGGGGTCACATACAGATAAAAGGGAATATTATCGGGGAGAGAGTACATGCCGACCCAACATTATTATTTTTAAATGTTCAAAAACTAATATGCGAAAAACATGCTCTGAGGCTATTAGGTGAATTAAAGTAAGAGTAATTATCAGGTAAGTGTAAACATGACCTTAAACAAAAAGGAGGTACCAATTTAGCATAAATTTACATTATAAATTAAACCCACCCATGACTTAAAAGTGTTGGAATTAAAAAAAAAAAAAAAGAAGGGGGGAAGAAGAAATTGCTAAAACATGCTCCAAGGTCACATTAGAACACGAAAAAATTTCATGGGAATATGTTGCGTGGTTCCCGAGTTTTGCTAACACACACACACTTGGTGAATTATGGTAAAAAAATACATAAGCAAGAAAAAAAAAAAAAGAAAAAAGAAAGAAAAAAACACAATAAAAAAACAGCACTCAACACACCAAAACAACATTCAGGCAACAATAAAAACAGTAATTGGACGGCAACTGCAACTTATTTTATATCTGCTGGCTATATATTTGAAAATCTCACTACTATTGAAGAATTCTCTGTGTGCGTGTGTGCGTGCACCACAATAATCGACAACTGGCCATTGTACGAAGTTGATATACGCCAGATATATTAAGTCAGCACACAAGGCAGTGCAGTGTCAAGGTTGAAGTTGTTTGGATCATCAGTTCAAGAAATCTAATAAAAATAAATAAATTAAGATTACAGATCTTTCATAGTTTCTATAAATTATCTCCCTT
>VCCN01005916.1:4601756-4618701 GCA_006491835.1 Architeuthis dux | reverse complement strand
GAGAGGTGTATTGGAGGGAATAAAGGAAAATACAGTAAATATGAAAGCAGGTGGATTTGCAGGTTAACTAAACCCAAAATAAATATTTAGATATTTTTTTTAAAAAAGCATTTTTATCCTGACTGAATCAGGGACAGAGAATGTAATATATAGAAATATAACTTTTGTTAAACTGGCTTACAAATATTTTACCCGGTTTAAATAACTACAAGCTTATTAAATTTTGCTGAGTAATTTTATTTTGCCAGGTTCTCCTTCAACATAATGGATAATGATAAAATTTAGTTCAGTAGAAAGGGCAGGGTAGACGGTTGACTGACCCGCAAGCAAATATTGGGATACTTCGCTTACTTTTTATGTTTTAAAGATTTGTGTCTTTTTAATAGATTGAAAAGAGTCGTTGACTAATATAAATAGCAACTAAATGGAGTTCTTTGATTCCTAATTGGCATCCTTGGTTAAGCACAAATGATTTTCTAGCATGCGTTATTTATTGATGTGAGGCAAAATATAACTAAATGTATTTAAAATGGATAATTCCCATATTTCAAACTTTGGTATTTATCTGGCAAACCGTCCACTCATTGATACGTAATCCGGACCGCAAAGACAAAAAGGTTGCCAAGCCCTGGTGTAAGTTAATTCTTTATTCTGCTTTCCAGGTTTTAAGAAGGGCAAAAGCAAAAAATAAATTATATAGATTAGATTAGCATTCAATATTTCACATTGCAACTAACATAACTTTGCTCTATTTATTATCAGGTTTTCATTTTTGTTATATAAATAAGATACATCAAATAACTAGACACCAGGAAGATCTACACCTACATTCCAACTGATATCTAAGATAAACTAACATGACCACAGCAGATAATTACAGTTACAAAAACAAAAATGAATTTTCACTCATTATAGAATGACAAGTTATCAGATATTTTAGCAATTGCTTTGGATAAACAATCACCCTAAAACTAAATAGTAGATTAGTTAACTCATTACTGAACTAATTGACAACAGTCATGATTATTACTATCTGTATTTGGGCTAAAATCTTAATAGTCAATACTGTTTTTTTTGTCCACAATAAGAAAAAGAAATTAGCTTGTTTTCCAAAGATAGAATTATATACAAGTTATATATTTTTAAAACTTGACTTAGAAAAGCGTCCAAATTGTAAACATATTTTCTACTATTAACAAACAATCAAAACTAAGTTTCATAAGTGAAAACCGATTTTAAGCATAAAATGTTATTCCAAGTTTTATATTTTTCACTTCTCAAAATTGATTATTGACATCAAAAATCGACAATGAGATTAAGAATCTATCAGAAAGTGAGTTGTTGAAATAAACAGCTTACTATGCATATCAGTACTTGGCCTATCCTACTACTGAATAGGATAGAGAAAGATGTGTAAATTCATGGTTCACATGGTAAGAACACTGAGCTTTTTCTACCCACCTCTGTCTTATGAACATGAATGACTTGGTTTCAAGCCTAAGAGTGGCTGGCCAGTTTATACCAGGTTTGTATTCATTACAGAAGCATACAAACGCAGTGAAAATACCAGGAGAGTATGATGATTACGTAACACTCAGTGATTATGAAATACATGCAGCTAAATTTCGAAAACTTGTATATCAACAGCACTGAATTGCCAAATGCACAACCAACTATGCCATAAAGAGCAAGTTTAGAGGGTTATCATTTGCCAATCTAAATTGTATGAATATATTCACTGGAGTCAAGCTAAGAACAGTTATCAAGCTCATGTTCTAAAATGATCATTTATCCCTTTTAAGGCTAACTTGGAGTGTTTGAGCCGGGTCTGGTTCATCATTTTATTTCAGGTATTTGGATTAACATAGGTAATCGAATAGTTCAGCTGGGTAGAATTGTTGTTCATTGGATGGCGTACATTATTTTAACATTGACGAAAATTTATGAAATGAAGCAGTATGAGATAATTTATGTATTTACTTGTTTTTCTTTTATGAATTCTCTTATTTATTTTTTCGTCATTTCTATTTTATTAAAAAAATTTGAAATTCTTAAAAAACGTAAATTTAAAAAGTAAAATTAATCTGCTTTTTCAAACGAGTATATTGTAAATCACATTTGAAACCAAAAGGTCTTTAGTTCAATCTCTAGTCAGAGCTTATAAAGCATAACTAATGTAACAAAGAAATCATTAATATTAAACAAGGTTAGGCTCTTCAGCAACGTCAAACGCCCTTCAACAATAGCCAACCAAAAAACATTGCTTGATGGGGGGATATATCCCCAAATCCAACAGGCTTGCCGATAGTGATCCTGAAGAACATCTGATTTTAAAAACCAGGAGAAAAGTATTTTAGCAATTGGCTTTTCTTTTTATTAGTACTAAGCAATAGATCTGTTTTAAAAGATTATTAAAAATAACTTCTTTTGAGATGTCAGCAATGTCAATGTTTCCATCAAGATGCACAAGGTCAAATTGAACATTTCTGGCAGATAGCCACCAGCAGCCTTGACTTAAATAGGAACTATAAACTAATATGGGTTGAAAAGTCGAAAAGGCTAACCTAGATTTAATATTCTTTACATAACTAGTCTAACTATAGGCTCAAACCATCCTAGGGACTTGATTTATTGAAAAGTGACTCCTCTAATAAATAGATAAAATTTTTAAAAAATAGGCCGTTTCTTGGAAAAAATCCCCACCCCACATTTTTACTTACGTGTAAAATTCTCAAGTTTAATGTTCTCTCTTGAAACAAAGAAGTATAATGCTGATTTCATGAACAGGAACTTACCTGTAAAAAAGAAAAGAAAAACATTTTTAAAAATGAATTACAGAAATTTACATTTTAAGAAAAATTAAGAGAACAAGTTTTAAGTTTAGTCCTTCATGAAAATCTGTTGTGGCTGACAACCTGAGTTTGCTACAAACAGCTTTGGGGGGAAAAAATAATCCTAAAAATATTTTGTTATCACAAAGTTATTTTAATATTTAGTTTCATTTTTTTTTTAAACCTCTATGATTTTTACCAGAACAGAATAAAGAATGATATTATCAGATCATCTTTCAGAGTGAGAGGTTTCCAAAATTTAAGGATTTCTTTTTAGTTTCAGAAATCAACAAGTTAAAAAGCATCAGGTTTTAAAAAATTATAATTGCTTCTGTCATTGCTTAAGTGGGTTTTTCTCAGGACAAACTAAATCAATTCTGTAAATAGATAATGTAATATTACAGCACAAAAGTAGTAATATTGTTTCAATGAATTTAATAAGACTAGCAACTAATTTAAAACAATAGAAGACTGGTTCATGTCACTAAAGAAATACTGGTAAAATAGATATGAAGAATTATGAATTAAAATGATATTTCTTTTGGTACTTAGTATAATTATACAAACTAGTTCTAACTAAATTTCAGAAAAGAAATCGTCAACAACTGAAACATTTTTCCAATTGGAACCAAAAACCTGGTTAATCAGAACTCACTATACCAAACAAAGTCCTCATACCTCCCAACCTTCATACAAAATTTCATTGAAATATCTTAAAAATAAAGGAGTTATTCAATTTTTTATTAAAAGTTACCTACTTTTAAAACACGGACGACAACATTTTTAATCAGTAGCGAATCATAGTCACCAATGTTTTCAAAACTCAGTGACAATAACTGATAAAGAATAATCATTCACAAACTATAAAGACTTAGAACTTAAACCATGAAATTCTTTTTTACTATCCTAGGAGATCAACAAAACATGGACAACATGTATATATATTTGGTCACATGTTGCTAAATAATTACAAAATTATCAATGTGGATGTTGTTAGTTGTCCACAATCACAAAGATTGCCAAAGATTTAACAGAAGGGATAATTTCAATATAAAAATCAGAAAAGATTTATTAAATCCTAATTTGGAAAAAAAAAAAAAAAAAAAAAAAAAAAAAAAAAAAAAAATCTCAATTTAGTGGGTGGGAGAAATTGAAAGAAAAATTCATATTTTCAAGTAAAAAGAAGAGGGGGTACAAAATGAGGTAGATTCTCTCCTGTTTTGTAATTTGTGAAGGAAATAAAAAGTTTTGTAAACCAAGTTGAGAGAAACAAACGGAAAACAAAAGAAAGCATGTTCAAAACTTGTTAATGCAGTTAGGTAGAAGTGCCGATTCGTTTTGCCCCCCCAGGGGGATCCATCCTGGGACCCAAACCGTTCTCGCAGTTCATGAATGATCTGCCAAAGGACATCCGTACCCTCATAGGTATGTTTGCTGATGACACAAAGATCTATCCCCCCACCCGCTAACATCCGATGAATCTAGAGACCTACTTGTAGAGGACCTCAGTAAATTACAATGGTTTGCTCAATCTATGCAGATGAAATTTCATCCCCCAAAAAGCAAGGTCATACACCTAGGTAGAAAGAACACAAGAAGGAAACTACAGTAGAGAAAGATCTTCTTGGCATTTATGTAGACAACTCACTTAACCTCACTGCACATATACAAAAAGTGAATACAGCAAATAAAACACTCGGCTAAGTTCATCGATGAGGTGAGCTTCCTACTACTTCACAAGTCTTTGGTATCTCCCCGCATATGACATCCTTACCTGAAGTACAACTCAGATACCATAGAGAGACCATTTTGAGGCTAGAAGATATATCTTAAACTGAAAGATTAAAACAACTTAAACTAGAGACCCTGGAATACAGAAGAAAACGTGTTGACCTATTGGAAGTCTATAGAATCTGGAACAACATAGTGGATACAGACGTTCATTGTTCAAAATGCTGACTACATCTATCTGCAGTAAAACCAAAGGACACAGCTATAAACTACAAATTCAGACCTCTACTGGTGGCAGAAAAAGTTTCTCAGCAAGAGTAGCAAACACATGGAACAGCATAAGTGAAAAGACGGTCACATCAGAGAATATCAATATTTTCAAAAATAATCTTAATTCTGATATCGGCCATACCAAATTTAACTACCAATTTTCATTAGTTTAATCCTACACCAACTAAACTGAAGTTGGCTTAATGACGCAATTAACTGATGTCAAAAAAAGCCCTTTTCAAGTACATATAATATTGCCTACCCACATGATATGTATATCTACACTAATATTTGAGCACTGTTTGCCCATGCCTCTTCGGTAAAACTATGAAGCCGATTGACATGATATTTGGCATGGAGAATCAATAAATATCGACTTCCCACATAGGCTAAACTTTGAGGTCATCAAAGATCAGAAATTTTATTTTTTATATACCAAATTTTTCGTCTAATTCTTCTTACGAATGGCATATATTTCTTACAATAAAACCATTTCTTAAACAACTTTTCATGTTTTTGGTCAGATTTGGGTTTCTCTCTCTTCCACTTGTTTTATCTATGACAACAACTCTAGATAAAACATAGTGAGGGAGGCTTCCTCTTTTTTCATTGACAAAAATTCAACATAATTCATTACATAGTGAAGCGAAACTTCCTTCTAACCCTTTTCTCTTCTCATTGACAAAAAATTCTACGCATTTCAATTCATAGTGAACCAAACATTTTGTATGGGGAGGTTTAATGACACATGACTGTGCTAATTCAGGTCATTTCCTAATATAAACTTGACAGTAATTTTTCAATTAGTTACTGGGGGAGGGGGAATAAGTATTATTATTCATTTTTGACTACTATTTTACATCATCTTATTTTTTGGTTTATTTCTTTGATCACTACTTTATTAAGACCATCATTCTAAGACACTCGGTAAACAGCGCATATTCGAAGTAAAGATTTACGTCTGTGTAAATAATAGTTTTTCCATTTGTTGTGTTGGATAAGATGATTTAAGAAATAATCTTTTTTTTTACCGTGTTGTCTATTTGGAGGTTATTTTTTTCATGGGCAATGCCGGGTATCCCTGCTAGTTTGTTCAATAAAATTTAAATGCTTACTTCCCTGCAATCCATTTTGACAGATTCATAATAGTCAAAAGCATAAGTTATAAAAACCATTAGAAAACTCAAATAGCAATGGGAAGGCCATATTGCAAGAATGTCAGACAACTGGTGGACATCACGACTTACGTGGGTACCCAGAGTTCATATGCGAAATTGTGGCAAAAAATCAGATGGCGTGACAATTTATAAAAGTTCAGAAGGTATCAGCACTGCAATGACCACAATCTAGAGGTCTGGTGAATTTTGGAGAAGGTCTATGTTCTATGACAGACATTAAAAGGCTGATGATAAGTTTATTCTAGGATTATTAAGGGGAATGAGAGAAGATGGTAAAGTGTGGTTGCTAAGTAGACATTCAATAAGAAGAAAATGTCTTCTGGGAGTGGTTATTTTGGTCTACACATTGAACCAAAAATGAGTTCTCTTTAAAAAGTTATTTATTCTGCTTTTTTGTTTCAACATATATTGTCATATAAAATTTACTCTTAAAATATAAGAAATCCGTGAATAATGGCAACTTGTCTGAATTTGGTGACAAAAAAGGAGTAGCCAAAGTTGGTTGAGAGCTTGTGTGGAAAAAATGTTGTAAGGTACCTTACAATATTGGGTATGTTTTTTTTTTAAGAAAGTGACTATTTGAAAGGGTGTATTTTTAAGACTGCAAAAATAATTATATATGACAAAAGTCCAAAGTCAACACACTCAACTGTAACAAAGAATCAGAAGTATGTTGGCTTCCAAAGATTAATTTTGCTTCAAGATTTCAAGTTAGTTAACCTTATTTTACTGCTAAATTTCAACTATGAGAGATATTGCTCCAAGTAGGACTTGTTCATATCACAAATTATGTAGGTACTAGACTGACAGCTGGCCTGGTTTCCATTTTCTAAAAATCAACCTAATCAATAAATCTGAATCAAATTCATATTGTACACCCTGCTTTCAGCCAAAAATCCAGAAGCTTCAGAAGCTGCTATTGTATTCCACCCAAAGATCTACAGCATGTCTGGAGAATTCCCTCCTGGTTTAAGGTTACAGGAGTATTATCAAAATATTAGGTATCAAAAGTTCTTAAAACACACAAAGTAACCAAAAAGGTAATAAAAAAAATAGATCTTTTTTGCTATATACAAGAAATGTTTATAAAGTGGCTAAAATACCTACTGGTATTTTTCTAGTCATTTTGAATCTTCATAAAAGAAAATGCTTGTGAAGTCACACATTTTAATGGCAGAAAAAT
Organism: Architeuthis dux; assembly: GCA_006491835.1. Taxonomy (NCBI): domain Eukaryota; kingdom Metazoa; phylum Mollusca; class Cephalopoda; order Oegopsida; family Architeuthidae; genus Architeuthis; species Architeuthis dux. Next base: position 4,611,508 of record VCCN01005916.1, on the reverse strand, counting down.
GTTAAGAGGATAAAATTTAAAAATATATTTCTGCATATTTAATGTATCAGACAAATAAAAGAACTTTATTCCAGTATAGAAGAACAAAGCAGAAATGTCTTTTCAGACTTGCGGTTATTAGAATTATGGAATTTTGAGTGAGTGAGAGTGAGAGTGAGAGAGAACAAAAGTTGGAAAAAGAGAGAGAAAAAGAAAAGATCACAGACAAAAAGTTTTAAAAAAATAAAAGATGGGCACAAACAAAAAAAGCCGAGAGACAAGCATACACCACTAAAGAAAGAAAAGAGAGAGAGGGAGAGAGACACAGAGACAGGCACAAAAAGACATGCCAGAAAGATATGTAGTCAAACCACTACAGAAAGGCAGCAATACATATACAAATCACAAAAGAAATACACAATTTAAAACGGGGGGGGGGGGCAAACCTACACTCCATTAGGGAGAGAGAAACTAGCAAAATATTAAACTGGGAGTGGGGGATTAAGTACACAGTATAACATGAAAGACACACACATACACGAGAGAGAGAGAGAAGGACCTAAAGTTGAGACTAACAGGGTCAAATTTCAAGTTACAGATTTAAAATTAAGCAAAATGCCAAATGCAAAATAAACCCCCCCCCCAAAAAAAAAACCAAAGAGTAACGATAGAATGATAAAAAGTTAGCAAAGTAAGAGAGAATTAAAGAATGAAGATGGGACAGAGATTCTGATCCATAGGCATTAACAAGAGAAAAAGAATAGACAATTGAAAATATGTTGAATTTCGCAAAAAGACAAAATGGTTGTTCCACCTCATTATTTTTAAAAAAAAAAAAAAAAAAAAAAAAAAAAAAATCTTGATTTAATTATTTCAGACAGTAATTATTTTTATTAAATGAAGGGTTGTAAATCATTATTATTAATTTTTATATTACTATTTACTTTCATCTTAATTTTTCAGTTGCTTTTTATGGCAACTTTTACTCAGGACAGCTTCCTTTCGGCAGTGAGTAAACAGCATTGATTGGAAATAAAAAAATAAGCTTTCAGTGAGACTCGAACTCACTGAAAGCCATAAAAAGCAACTGAAAAATTAAGATGAAAGTAAATACTTTCAGATATGTTTTTTAATTATTGACATGGCCATTGTTTAGTGGAAAATACACTTTAAAAATGAGTAAAGCAAAATACCTCCATATGCACAAAGAGAAAAGTAGGAAGCTGGTGAAACTAAAACAACAATGGCTAATGTTGGCAATTTTTCTTAGGGTTGTGTGCTCTAGTAGAAATGTAAGTTGAATTATTGCTTAGTTTTCTGCTCTCAATAGTCTTTTTAATTGTAATGCTGATAATTCTTACAGAAGATATATTTGCAAAATTAAAATAAGCCAGTTTTATCCTAACATGCAAATTTAACATTTTCACAAATAAATTAATTTTTTTTTTTTAAAAGAAAAAAAAAGAAAAAAAAGAAAAGAAAGGAATTGCAAGTTTTAACAATGATACTTCAATGAACTATTCTATCTTCCTAGAGAAAAGAACCTTACTGCAAGAATAGCTTTTCCAACTCCTCCTCCTCCTACTATTCCTAGTTTTGCTTCCCCATCTTGTATTAGTGAGGCTGTGTATCTTCAGTGAATAAAAGATGGCTGAAGCATGACCCAACACTACCCACATCTTCTCCATTTTCATCACAACCATCCCAACCTTACCCCAAGCCTTTAAATAGCAAGGGAGAGAAACCATCTTTGATGTTGTCCAATACAAACGTCTCCAATAGTGGCCAGCATACATCTGTGAACTACTTGCATGGAATAGTATTAGGCAGATCAAAGATCTCTGCGATCACATCAGTTCCAATTCATTGAGTATTGAGTTGCTACTGGGAGAAGTTGTGCAAATGAATGGCCAGCATTGCTGTACCACAAAGAAGAAAATATAATGAGATGGAAGCCCAAATGTGATAGAAGCTTTCAGAATTGCTTCCATATTGTCTGTACCAGACCCTTGCCAATATAACTGGCTTAACTATAATGACCTTATATAGTCGATTCTTGAGCTTGGACACCACCACAGAAGGAAAACTGCAAACATACAGTGATGAATCAGAAAAATGGCAATGTATATATGTGTGTGTGGACCAAGGCTAAACACACCAGCTTTACAGTAAAGAATAATCATCTTTATAATAATGATAGTTTTTCTGTATATGTGTATGTTACCGTAATCCAGCAAAAACAGCACATGGTAGGCAGAAATTGTGAGCCCCGCATCTTCAGGATGCTCTTGGAGAATAAAACAAATAATATAATGGTTGAAAATCACCCATTATATTATGTTTTACAAAAGGGGGGGGGGGTTAATTTACTATACAATTACAATGCCGAACTGGACCCTGATTTTATGGGCAAGGTTATGGCAAAATGGAACACCGAGATTTCTATGACATCAGAGAATCTTTGTTCTGATAACACTTTCTTTTGGAATTTTTGTTCTAACTTTCTTTTGGAAGTTATTTTTTTACCTGACCTCATATTATATTGGTACAGCCAAAAATCTGAAATACTATACAACAGCATCAAGGTAATCCTTGATGCTGTTGTATAGTATTTAAGATTTTAAAAATATTGAAAATTCTAACTTGGTAAGTGCCTTCACAAAATTCCAGCACTTTCAAGTTTTTAGTGGGGAGTTTGGTTTACAATGTAAGTATTTCACTTAATTGGTCTCTTATTTTATGTCTAGCTGCATTCACGCTTACCTAAAAATTTACTATTACTTTAATTCACCAAATATCTGTGCATCCGTCTGTTAGCATAGCTCAAGGATGGCTACAGTTATGGCCACCAAATTTCTGTGCTTACTAATTGGACCTTTGAAAATACTTTGAAAATTCTGGATGAGGATAATGTGGTGTCTGCATTCGCACTCTCCCGATAATGATCTGATTTCCATGTATCAATATAATACTAAATGTTCGATTTTGTTCATCTGTACATGACCTCTAAGTAGCGGAAATGGTGAATTGTAGTGAGAGGTATAGAATTAAAGTGGCTCTTTTAAAATAAAATAAAAAAATAAAAAATTTGATCTCTTATTAGGTCCAAAGGCACTATTGCAGGATCTAGCAGAAAATGCCACACATAGGGCAGATTTTCAGCTAGTTTAACACAATTCATTATGTAAAAGAAAAAAGTCCACCAATTTTTAAATCAGCAAATTTGAAAGGTTTCACTCTTTAGTGGAATTGCATTGAAAACAAGAGCAAATCTTCTGTAGAAGGTTTTCTTAATATTTTGATTTCACAATCCGAAACCTCAGACATCTTCAATAGGATTCATGTCAGGAGACTTAAGCGAATCATATGATCAAGACAAAGGTATACCCCCCCCCCCGCCATTCTCAGGTCCTTTGTTGTATGGCATGAGCTCCATCATCCACAGAAAGAGTGCCATTTTTATCCAAATAACTATTAGTGATTATTGGGAAAGACCCACCTGTAGAATTGATGAGTATTTTTCTAAACTTATATTCCACTAACAACCAAGGTTTCAAATTGCTCCCCATACCATAGCCCCAAATCTGCTGTGTTTCATAGTTGGCGGCAGGTGGGTCAAATGAAATATTTGGCGATCCAATCTCAAGACCCATACTAGGGTGCTGTTTGAAAAATTGAGCAAATGAGGACTTGTGTGCCAAAACTCCAAAAAACTCCATCTCAATTGCCCACTGCTTTCTCTGAATTTTGACTATTTTAAGAAGTGGCTTTCTTCTGGCTGTTCTGCCATAATGACCTATGTGATGAAGATAATGTACTGTCATTCTTAGGCTGATTTGGATACACACTGCTACTTTGCAATAAGGATTTTTCTTCAATTGTGAAGAGATTATTGCTGTTTGAGTATCTGAGATTAGGAACACTGATCTTTTCAGTCCTAATCTTGGTTGTTATAGTCATAACATTTCAGCTACTGTACTCTCTGGCCTTCTCAAGGTGTGGGTCATACTTGGTAACCCTTTGGAAATTTCAAACCAAACTTTATTCAATCCACAGAGAAGCCAGGGGGAGGGGGGTTCAAACTCTGCTGCCCATGCTAGAGGATATTTCCTTAGTTAATTCTTAGTCAATTCATTCTTGTGATACTACGTTTGCCTTTTCCACTGATAGTATTCCCCTGAGGCCTATAGTCAGGTACATCACCTATTGAGCAAATTCTTGGTAGAATAGTCAACCTACAAACAGTTGTCTCCATCCTGTGTAAAGAAATCTGCTCACTTTCTGGAGACAAGATGCTTCCATTCATTCCAACCAGATTGTGAGTCTGTTCATCAAGGTTCACACAGATGAAGCATTCTCAGTAGTTCTGGAATCTTACACTTCCCTTGGAGAATGTACAAGTATCAAAAAAGACAATGTTGGCATTCTGTGCAAAAACAACATACAGTTAGGGTCTGACATATACTGGCAGGAAGCTGTAATCCATAAAGAGACTATGAAATCAGGCATGGCTGATCATGTATGGAAAGAAAAATGGAATGAAGTTAGAATAATATATATAGAACAATATTAGAAAATAAGAATCTGCATACATTATTTGCTCTAATAACTTCAATAGGCCAAGCATAAGAGATAAACATGGGTGCCGAAATCTGATAGTGATAGATTGAATGATATTTTTGCTATTCTAAAAATGCCTAAATAACAACAATACATGCTAATACATATTCGTACAGTTTTAAACGAGTAAGTTACATCATCACAGTATACTTCAACCAACTTGGTTACTAACTTGACCCTACTAAATGTCTACAGGGCACATAAGACATGTAATGCCCTATAAATTTAGAAAAGGCAAAAATGCTGCAGAAGCAACCTGAAATATTAAATAAAAGCTATTTGCCAAAAATAGTTTGAAAGGTTTAGAAAAGGTGACAACTTAAGATGTGCCACAAACAGGTAATCCTGTAGATGTTAATGATGACCTGCTTTTGTCTGAACTCAATAGAAACGGTGCTAGAGTTGAAGAATTAACCCAAAAGCTGTATTCAAGCTATTCAACAGCTCACCGTCATTTGCAACAACTTGGAAAGGTGCCTAAACTTGGAAAATGGTTTCCCCATGATTTGACAGAAGCCAACCATAAAGCAAGAGTGGACATCTGCACTATAGAGAATGCATATCAACATTTTTGCACAGATTGATGAAGAAAATGGATATTTTACAAGAATATAAAGTGATGCAGACAATGGCATAGAGGAGGTGAACAGGCTAAAATGGACCTCCAACCAAGAAAAGTTCTGAAAAGTGTTTGGTGAGGTTGCTGTTGCATGGTCCACTTCGAGTTGCTACCAGTCAATATTACGATTACAGCAGACATCTACTGTCAGCAGTTAAATCATTTCCCGTCTAGCAGGCCACACAATACATTTTTCATCTTTATTCGGGCCACATATTTAGGTGACCATTTCCAAGTAGGAACCATTCCAAATCAGAAGTTCCTAACCAGTGGTTGTGGTGGTGGGGAATAGATAGAGCTTTCATGCATCATTTTTCAAACCAAAAGAAATTATCCATGTAAGCCACACTTCTGTAAAAATGTCTGAAAGTAAGTGCCCACTTTATCATTATAGTTACATTGAAAACAGAACCCCCTTGCTAAAACCTTAAAAGATTAACTTTTCCCAAAAAATGACAAATTCCCTGGATACTCCAGGGTCTTATGGATTGAAAGCACAAAAAATTACTTGCACAAACTTCAATTTTTAAGAGGCCAGAATTTGAGAAAAGTGCCATCCTTGGTAATAAAAAAGTTGGGAACCACTGTTCCAGACTGAAAGGTGGACTCGGGCAGACTGATCCTCTCAGACGTGTTGACAACATCAGTCATACACTGCAACACATCAGCGGTGTTGACAACGACATACAATAAAAAATATATTAATGGCTATTTTCTGTTCTCAAGTATATCTGGTAAGGTAATTTTTTTTAGTCAGACCCCCAAAAAAAGGGGACAAATTAACGTCCGGAACAAGGTGGTGCCAGACGGAAGACAGAGTGCACAAAAGGCAGGCTGTTTGGTCTAAAGCTGAACGTCTGGCCACCCTAAACACATTCACTTAAGTCAAATTTTGGTACGTAATATTTTAACTCATATTAGAGTTACAGCAATTATATCATTTTTAAATAAATAAAATATTTTAAGCATTTATAAATCATATAGATATAACAAAACATTCATATAGTAAATACAAAAATTGTATATATTAAATACAGATTTATAGAAACAAATTTATCCAGATGAATTTGTTTAGGTCTCAATATACATTACTTACAGTTAGTGAGAAACTTGAATTTGTGAATCTTTTGCTAAAATTTCAAGGTTAGCCGGAATTAAAGTTGTGGCAACTCACAAGCTGCATTCCAAGTGTATATCTGTAAGCCGCGATCTTGTTTTTGATTTAGTGAATTTCATTCTTGAAAACAAGGCCACTTGTAGGTACTGCCAAAGATTGAGGCATATTTTCTAGCAAATGTTATCAGAGGAAAACTCATTGATGCAAGAGAGGAGTAGAATTCTAATAAAGAAACCTCTTTAAATTTTTGTTGAAGAATGAATGACATTGCTTTTAAGCTCTATTAACCCCATTTGTAGCTGCTTTGGGGCCTGATAAACATCTGCATTGAATGGGTTTAAAAAAAAAAAAATAAATAAATAAAAAATATATATATATAATCTGCATCTTTTAACTTAAAATCTGGTACTAAATTCCAAACTAATGGTAGCAAACTTTTCAGCATAAGAATTACATTCCTCAATCTTGTGATTGACTAATGTTGGAAAGTAGTACACGTCACCATCTCTTTCCCAAAGTTGAAGTTTAATTTGGAAAGCTTTAATATGAGACTAACTGATTTTGTGATTGTAGTCTTCAATTAAGTTTCTTTAAATGCGACGTAATATCAACAACAAAAAAATGCAAGATCACGAATCCATTCATTACTTCTAAGTTCTGGATCAGATTTACCTTTCATCTCAATGAAGATACAGATTTCCTATTTGAGATTATAAAAACACTGAAGCATTTTCCCCCGTTTGCTTAGCCAATAAACTTCACAGTAATAGACCAATGTTCCATATTCATTTTCAAGTTCTTCAATTAACAGCTTGAACTGGCGATGGTTGAGCCCCTTTGATTTTAGAAAAATTAATACAAGACCTTCATTACATTTGCAAAGAGATTTGACACAAGTCCTCGAACAGTGAAAGGAAATACAATCTTTCTCTTTTAGGTTGAGAGATTCTAGCTCAGATTTTATTTTAGAAATTAGGCCTACTTTATTTCCGACCATTGCTGGGGCCCTATCAGTTGTCACACTTTCGATCTTATCAAAAGGTTAAATCTATTCATGGCTGACTTTAGTTCATTGAAAATATCACCTTTCATCCTGAAGAAATGCTTTGCCTTCGAAGTAACAGAAAATGTATTACAGTAGTACCTGTAGTTCCCGACCAATGCATTCTCCGACCAGCTGGTCCTAACGACCAATTTTCACAGATGTTTCTGCAATGTTAAGTGACCTGTCGTGAATGACTACCTGCAGAATGCGACCAACAACAAACAAAATTACCCTACAAACGACCTCTTACACGGTTAAAAAATGCCTTTCCCCATAAATTTTCACAACGTCATACTCAAGTTGATTAGTAAAATTTTAACGATCTAAACTAAGTCGTAAATTAGCAGAAACCCAAGTAATCTGTTCATTTATCTTGAAATAAAATGCTGTGTTAGTGTTAAACCGGGGGCGGGCTTCCATTATATTTAAAAGCCTTGATTTCAATTAAATTTATGATTGTACAAGGATTCGCGACTTAAGCTACGCTTAGGTCGCACTACAATCCGATCAAATTGTCGCCAACTGAATCATAGTTGAACTAGAGTTGTTTTTTGCAAAAAGTTGCAAATTCGTATTTTTAGTCGCCGACCGAGTCATTATGTACCCATGTCGCTACAACTAGACTCTCAATCACTGCAAAAAGTCTTGCATCACATTATCATAATTTAATCAAATTTTATTTTATTTAATTCATTCAAAATAAGGATAACTATAAACCTTTTTTTTTAAATTGAATTTTTAAGTCGAATATTCGAAAATAGAAAAATCTTTTTGCAAGTAATTTATCATACTTTCTAGTGTACCCAATCATCAAACAATATTTTAGATATACTAAACGCACAAAATGTTATGAAAAAAACAACGTAAACAATTTTAATACAAAACTTATTAGCAATTTTCTAACTCAATGTTCATTTACTTTTTATCGTCACTTTCATTATCGAAAAGACATCAATATGCGATAGTTTTACATCCAAAAAGGAGGCAAAAATAATATAAAAAAAATAGGCATTTTTAATTAAAATATATATTTATTTATTTTTTAAAGATTTTCATGCACCTCTATTTCAAGACCACCTGCAGTATGTGACCGGTTTTGGGTGGCAGCAGGGGGTGGTCTTAAATAGCAGGTATTACAGTATCAATTCCCTGAATAAAAATTGAAATTGCCAGCTGAGCTGTATCCAATTCCAATATATAAGTACTTTCGTCAAAGGCCAATGAAAATACCTCAAATTTAGAAGCTTCTTTTCAACATCTTCAGAAATCTCTTCAATGCATCTTGTAAGAGTTCTTTGAGACAAGCTGATATCTTCTCTGTTGTTGGAATTTTGTACCCAGAGTTTAAGCACTCTTTGACAAATTCTCCATTTGAGTAGCTTTTAGAATGCTTGGCAATTTTCTCAGATACAATATTGTGCTTGCAAGCACAATATCATTAGACATTGTCTTTTGGAAAAAAAAATGTCATCCTTCAAGTCTGCTGGATTCATTTTTCCATTTTTATCTTTCTAACTTCTCTCTCAAGTTTCATATATTTCGGGATGCTATAATGACACTTGATATTGTGTTCTTTGTGCACAGAAACCATTTTATAACATATTAGGCACAATGGTTTGTTATTAAATTCAATAAAAAAAAATTTTTTTAAATCCTTTAAACACTTTCATATGGTAACTTTTCTATTTGACAAAGACATTACAGGCCTACTCATGAAAAATTGATAATCGTCATTAAAAGAAAATGGTATATGTGTGCATACGTATGTCAATATCTATATGAACAAGATTCTGATTGGCCCATAAATAAAATTATTCATTAGAATTATTGCTGTTAGTAGTTGGCAGAATCCGGTTTTAGCGGGTTCAATTCTTGAGCCTATTTTGTGCAGGATTTTCATTCAGGTTTTTTGAGGGAACATACAGTAAAACCATAAGTGTGTGCGCGCACACACACACACACACACACACACACACACACACACACACACACACACACACACACAGTGGCAAACAAAAAAAATATATATAAAGCGTTACTTTGTCAACCTATTTCATGACTCCTGAATGTTGCATGTACTAAAGTCACCCTCCAAAACCGAGTCGCTCAATTTTCCATAGTATTCGATAGAAATTAATTGATTCAAGTTACCGATTAGTGCAATAAGTCAAAAGTACACAAATATGGTTGCATCATCAAAATAAACCAATTAGTTTGCATCAACAAATTTCATTTCAAAATCACACACGAGTTGGCTAAATTCAGCTTGAAGACGAAAATTTGCCTTCCAATTGTTTGGGGAGGCTTAGAGTGAGTTAACTGGATGTATGCTGCTATCTAAAGAGTCTTGAATGGATAAAGTGATATATACA
>VCCN01005916.1:4560128-4577195 GCA_006491835.1 Architeuthis dux | reverse complement strand
TACTTATTAAACATAATATCCACATGTTTGGAGATATATATTAATCTACTTAGAGGCACAAAGATTTAGAATGTTTCTTCTCAGAAGAAGAATGCAAATTAAATGGAAAATAGGTTTTAATATTTAAATAAAAAGAAATTTTTTCCTCCGACTACAGATTGAGGAGACCTGTAATTTTATAAATCTAATTCATGCTGAAATTGTTTCCTCATTTACTCTATACTGAATTACAGTGCAATTATGAGGATGGCCTGCCGGTCAATTTTATGTCAGAATTTCTGAAATGAGGAATTATTATTTTACACTGATCTATTCAGACTAGTGTTCTCATCTTGGTTGTTATAGTCACAATGCCTTTGCTGTTACACACATCGACCTTCTTTAGGTGTCCGTCATAATAGATAACCTTCTGGAAATTTCAAATCAAACCCGTTATTCAATCCACAGGGGTAGGTTGTTCTCATTCTGCTGTCTGTATTAGGATGTTTCTTAGTTAATTTTTCCTAGTTACTTCATCTTTATGATGCTGCTTTTTCCACTGAAAAGAATACAGGACTTTCACAGCTTGGCCAGCGATTGAACTCATTCCCAAACACCAAGTAGCAAGATACACTTCAACATTTTTATCCACTTGGCCAATTGTCTTGTAGGTTACTGAATATAGACAACTGAAAAAAGCCAGAGATTAAAACAACCAAAATGAAAACACTAGTCCGAATTGTGCATATGAAGCACAAAATATTTTGAAAAAGTATAAATACAATAAACTTAAAATTGGTTAAGAACATAATTTTATCACATGAATAATTGCTTTAATAGATAGGTACCGTTATACATAGCAATTATTCATGTGATAAAATTATGTTCTTAACCAATTTTAAGTCTATAGTATTTATACTTTTTCAAAATATTTTGTGCTTCATATGCAAGAAATTCTGTCCTTCTAAAATCTTGTAACTAAGGAGTGTAAATATCTAAAAGTTGTAAATATTATATGATAGGAGCACATTGAGTTTTTTTAAAAAACCATCCAGAATAATTATTTTTTAACCCTAGCATCAAGTAGCTACATCATTCTTATATTAGAATAATTACAGTGGAACACAACATTTTACAAGTAAGGTACAATGCCCCAAATCTATAAAATATTATAGAGTTAGGTATTACAGCTCATCTGATAATCAAAGATCTTTAAGCAGGTGGAACTGTTTTACAAAATTTAGGCTCAACCATGTAATAATTTGAAATATCTTTCACTATCCAGCTCTCAGCATTCACTTTACTTATAAAATCAAGTTGACTATCCTCCCCACAGGGGTGGTGGGGGATCAAAGGCAAAATTAAAGGGAAGGAGAAAAGGTGTAGGGGGGGAATCAAAGGTGGGTCAATTATATACACCTCTGCATACATTTCTGGTGAAATCCATCTATATATATATATAGAAAAAAGAAGTGCATAAAACTGTTTGCTCTTATGTTCCTATGGTACTTTCCAGTCTATAGGTATCTTCTCCTTCCTAAACATGCAGAGGAAACATTAACTAGAAGCTTAAATTATGGACATTATCATCAATACCCCAGGTCTTCTATTTTTCTTTTGGGGGGGGGACACACACACACACACACACAAAAACCCCATCTAACTAGAGTTAAAAATGAAAGACTTAAAAAATTAACAGATCTATATGGAATAAGAATATATTGGTTAATATTCATGAAAGCGGATGGCAAATACATCACTAACACATGTATGCAGGTTAATATTTCATAAATATAATCGAGTATTTATATAGCAGTGTTCATTTGTAGTGTATACCTATGTATGAGCTGTTATATAAATGAAGCTTTACAAGATTGTAAGTGTCTTTGCTTACATGTATGTCTCTTCATGTGAGCACCTTATGTAGGCATGATTAATATTTCATGCCACACATACACATTTTATATATACAACACTTCTAATTATAGGACTAGGTTGTAGAAATCATTGGTGGCCAATTCAAATAACTAGGCAAATAAGTTATTCATAGATGTTAATAAAATGCTTCTTCTATCCCCTCCCCACCGATATATTAGCACACCTTCAAGATGAATTATGTTTTAAGGATATATCCAACCATGTGGGTGCTTGCCATAGATCAATGGTTAGCAAGTTCAATACTCACTGGGTGCTCCCTTATTGTGGGTCTGCACCACATTAAGCTATATATTCATATACACAGGCCCCAAATAAGAGAACCATTTGTCAATATATACCAGTATACTAATACAAACCTCAAAATAAACCCATTAAAAGAAGCATAACATCATTTCAAAAATGCTTTCTTGTAACATTTTGGCTTTTTCGCTAACTGATAATTTTATAAATACATTTCAGTTATTTCCAAAGGAACTCACAACTTTTTGCTGCTTATTTAAGAAATGTCAAATTATATTTATGAATTCTAAATAAAAAGTAATGTTCAATATTTCAAATTTTTTAACTGAAGTTAGTTAAAATTCTTTACAAGAAAACATTAACAATGTATGCCATAAACTTATAAAAACATTGAATGCAACAAATTTATGTAAAATAATTAGTTTCATATTTTATTATAGAATTTTTTAACAGGTGGTTTAAAAAAAAGCTAAAAATAATTTTTATTTTACAACAGAGTATTCTTACTATGTCTTTCACACAGGATACTTTCAACTTAAAATTGTATTAATTTTGATTCTATCTACTTTTAGTAAGTGCTTGCAACTATCTAAAAAGGAATTCAGAATAAAGTCAATTGTACATCAAATCTACCCATGCTTTCTGAATAGAATTTTCATCAACTTAACTTTTGGAGCAAGAACTACAGATATCTGTACATATTTATGAATGTATGCAAATATGAATAGATGTTCGACTATGAAAGTATTAAACATTTTTAAACACTAGACTGGCCACTGTAATTTAAAATCAGATTTTTTCTTTTTTTTTTTAACTGAACTTCAACTCAATACCTGAGAGAACCTCAAAAAGATCTCAGCTGTTTCTCCACAATTCTAATGATAGACACAGAATTATGTGTGCATGAGATGGTGCCCCCTCACATACTTCTATTTTGAATTTTACTGCCAAAACATTACTGGTCAATAAATATTTTATATTTAGAATAAATTGCTCAAAACTAAATACATTTTCATCAACCAAAATCCAATCATCATTCCACTAAAATTCAAGATTTTATTTGATTGTGAATTCAATTGACAGAAGAAAATACATACATGTCATCTAAAGTACAAGTTATGAGGATACTTTCTGAATGCAATAATGATCTTTTGATGAGACAAATTTGTATTCCTACTCAGAGAAATAATTCCTTCCAAATAGAATTCTTAATTATCACTGAAAAAGAAATGTCAACTTGAAATTCATAGGTCATGTAGAATCAGATGACTGGTATTCAATATATAGATATATAATGATTTTGTAATCAACCACGTTATGCATGTTTACAGATATGAACTTAAAAGATGTTCAAGTAATAATGTAGGCAAATATGGACATAAGTACAAACAGTGTAAATACTGATATTCATATGTTTGTATCCATATGTTGTAAAATTACTTCAGGTGCATTTTTGCAAACAGATGTGAATCAACAGTAACAACTCTTTCTTTAAATAATCTTTTATCAGGTGATTAATGTTTAAAACAAAATAGAAAAAAAAAAAAAATTGTTTTTCACTATTAGAAAAATGTGTATTTTGTATCAGTTCAATCCCATGTATAATTTTAATTTACATTCGCTAAAATCAGCATCCAAATCGTTATTCATTTCAATTTGCAGTCAGAGATTGGAACTAAAAAGTTAATTTTCTTTTTTAAAAAAGCGGGGGGGGCGTGTGTGTGTCGAGAAAAGGGTTTAATCGGATATGTGAATTGAAAGAAAGAAATCAATAGTGTAGTAAAAGTAATCTACTGAAAAAAAAAAAAGGTCTCAGCATTAAATATCGATTACTTGCTACAAAGAAAAGGTGGATAAGAGCCTAAAGTGAGAAATTCCACACACTTGTGGAAGGATGCTCCTCTCCGTTTCATTGTAAACAAATTTTCAAAGCTATTTCAGGAGTAAATGTAACATTAAAAATTAACTTTAAGGGGTAGACACGCCTAAAAAGAATAGAAATATTGCATATAGAGTGAGGGGGTGAAGGCAGGCCAGAAGCCCCTAATTGGAGGGACACGCCATACAGAGAGAAAGGGGAAAAGACAGAATGAAATCGAAATCCAGTTAATCTATAAACGATTGAAACTTAAGATTTTTTAAAAATATATGAAGAAATTATCCTGTCCTTGTTAGCATCCTTTTAAATAATGTTCTTCCTTTTGATACTATAAGAGACATCTGCTTCTTCATGTCTCATCGATGAAAGTGTTTCTGTCTTAGCTAGATTATTTACGTACAGTTACTTACAATTTAGGGCTTTAAAGACAGACACCCAATAAGGTGTTCCACAGAGAAAGGTTATTAATTCACCTACATTGGCACCAACTCCAAAATTATTAATTGATAAGGTGGCATGCCTATTGTTTTAGACTTAAAAAAAATATATTGCATGTTCTTATTAAGAAAGGAAAATATTTAGAGACATTTCTCTACGATAGCAGTTAGGATTTAAAAAAAAAAAAAAAAAAAAAAAAAAAAAAGGGTATGGAAGCAATTATATACAAAAACTGGTTTATCTGGTACATTAAAATATTTAACTTAAAAATCAAGTGTGTAAGAATAGATGATCGTGAATTTAACCAGGGGCTTCTTGTGGTGATAACATTTATTTGCAGTAAAATGACTGGTGTAATAATTCTGAGTGACCGATTATTTTAGTATGTTGCATTTTGATTGAAATGCATAAAAAGTCACCGATATTACACAACAATGAAAACACAATTATTCTAATGATCATTTTAAGAAATAGTAATAACAGCACTGGGATTAAGTGTTCTTTTGACAACCAGCTTTCTTTCACCATTCAAACCAACCCAATTATTACTATTTGATCGATCAATCTTGAAGTATTTTCTAAGCGAAGATTTATGGTTAAGAAATAAAAGAAAAACTCTAATGATGATAAAAAAGGAGTTCAACAACGGCTGAATGCTTTAAAAAGACTAAAATTTTAAAGCTTGCAAATAAGCGATTTTTTAATATCTAAACTAAAACATTTTTTCACAAACATTACACAGAATTAATAATATTAAATGTCTAAGTTCAGGATTTTGCGTGTGCGCCAACGTGAGTATTTTTCTTTTCCAGCACAAAGTTACAAGCGAGAAGTACCCGATATTTCTTTGACTGCATAACAAAAAAGAAGTCATGAAAATGTTATATGCAACTCTAATCTTAAATAGAGAAAAGTGATTATTTAAAATGTTTAATATAATCGAATGATTTCTAAGGAAAAAGCCAAGAGGAGACGATAAGTGATGACTAGCAGTTTAGTACCTCCACAGACCCAATAATACCGCCTCCTCCTCCAACTCTGTTTCTGTCTCTCAGAGTCGGTCCGTCCGTTTAACAAAAAAACAAAAAAAAAGGTTCGTCTTTCATGGTTTACTTTTTTTAAGCTACTACTCTGCGCAAACTGGAAACCATTTACCCTCCTCCTTCTTCCCTGTTAGTTTACTAGTTTTTTGTTTGTTTATTTTGTTTTAAACGAAGCGGGGTTATTTTTGTCAACATTAGGTCTCAGTTTCTTTCTTAAGAGTCACTTCTGTGGCGTCTATTCTAAGTAGGAAGAGTGAAACAATGCCCAAATGAACTCATTGAAGAACTCATTCCTCATATTTTTCATTTAAAAAGATCTATAAACTGGAGAATATATTAACTTTTAAAATATTTAAAGGAGCACGATATTAAATACATTCAGGTATACCTTGATTAGTGCGGTTAATCCCTTCCGTACTGTTCAAGTTCTTATAATTTAATGTGTTTCTTTAAGCTTCAGTTACATTAATTTGTACATCAATACCGTAACTGTATATATCAAAACCGCACTATTCAAGGTATTCCTGTAATTTAAATAAAATTACCCAGTAAATACGTGTAGTGTACAAAAACGCTGTTGGCACAGATATAAACTTAACGGTTTGAATCGAGACGAGGTGTAAAAAATAGTATTTAAAAAAAATAAGGATAAAAGGAAAACCGAAATATGATATACACAACAAAGGGGCCTCGTCGTCGTCGTGTAATAGTTAGTAGTAATGATCCGCGAGACCACCTTGTGCTGAGTAGCGAGTTCGATCCTCACTACGTGCTCCAAAAAACTAAGCTAAACCTAGTAAATCATTAAAAACACCACACATCAAGAAACAAAAGAGAGAAAGAAAAAACAGATCCCACGCCGGCAATTTTAACGGTTCAATATGTGATAAAGAAGGAAAGATTAGAAAAGGCCAGAGAGCAAGAGACTGACTCAAGTTTTAAGGGGGGAGGGAATCAAGGACTGTCAGTCAACTGAATTATTCATTTTGTGCCAAAAACATGAGTTGTACAGTGTTTTTCAGTGGTCTTCCTCAGTTTCTACATTTTTAAAGTTTCATTTAATATAACTAGGGTAACGATGAATGATTGTAATTCTCTACAAAGAAAGGAAAACCCGAAGGCAAAAGAAAAAGTCAAAAAAGAGTGAATGAAGCGAGTATAACCTGAATCAAAACCCAGTTTATGTCCACCTACACACGATACATCTCTATTGTTTATGGAACTCACTTTTGCATCAAGTAAATTCTTACTCGTATGTGTACATATTTATTGTATATTGAAAAACTTTACAATTGACGTCATTAAAATCTTTTTTATATAAGAAACATGCAAGTAACGAATGATGATGCGAAAGCGGTAAACAACCGAACAAAAATATCTCGCTTGATACGTCAAGACGGAAACATTTTACGCAATTGCGCCCACATACACACACACAGAAATAATAAATGCATAGAAAATACAATTAATTCATGTAAACGTAGATAAAAGGCTTGGATTTGGGAGAATTACTACCCACAGTACAAGGAAAATTGAGCATGTGTTCATTGAGAGAAAGAGGGGAGTAGAGAGAGAAATCTACCCTATCAGTCAGTCAACGGTGAGGGGGGTACTGAATCAGAGAGAGAGAGAGAGACAGAGACACAGAGAGAGGGGGGGAGTAGACATTCAATCTCAGTTCTTTCTCTTCTTTACTTCAGTCCTCCTTCCTTCGATCGATCTGCTATGGAATGCGAAAGTGTGTTACTGTTTAGGTCACCCACAAAACTTATTGAAAGTCAGCAGTTTCGAATATTGCAAACCAGACGAAAATTTAAATTCGCTGTGACAAATTACTTCTCTTAATTTAGAAAACATACAAGAAAATGAAGTTTTTTTTTTCCTTTTCCATATTTTTAATATTCCTCTTCTTCACCAAAGCAAAATGCACTATAAAATTCGAGCTTTGGAAAAATGCTTTAAATCTTTAAGAAAAGAAATTGCAGTTTTAAATACTAAATTAGAAATGAGTTTAATGCACGCTTCCTACAATTTCGATTTTAGACTTTTAAATTGAATTTTTCGTCAGATGAAACAATCCTTGCACATTGTACATAACATGTATTTTGAAATAAATGTCAAGGTTTAAATTTTACATCAGCTTTACTCTTTAACGATGAAGTTAAATGCATAATCTTTTTACAAAGATTTTCACTCGTTTTTATGTGTGTGAACCTGAACGTTTTTAAGGAAAGCTTGTACACACAATTATTTCAACCAAAATCAATACTCTTCCGCACGTACGTTTTATTTTTTTAATTTCTATTTTATACAAAAAGAAAACACGGAGGGGGGTGTAGTTAATTTCAACTCCTTCGCAACACTTTTCAGTTCGGAATTACGAGAGAGAAAAAAAAGAAAATATTCCAGTATTTTGCATAAACCCAAGCCCTTGCCACATGGATACCGAAAGAGACAACATGAGTTTCTATTTCGTGATTCTTTATTACATTGTAAAAAAGTCAGTTAACAAAAAGAAGGATGAACAACCAACTCATGAAAAATTGGGTAGTGATGATTTTAAAAGTGAAAACTAAGCCTAAAACCGAGCAAAAACTATCTTTACACTGTATTGTAGGTCAACGCCATATCAAGTTGTGTTCGCATAAGATTTCAGTTTCATAGTCCTCACAAAAAAAAAGAAAAAAGGAGGACACACGGTATTTGCAGTAACTTTCTTCTATAATTCCACATCATTATCTCTACTACGGATGAATAAAAAAAGGAATGCATTATTTACATTTGACAGCGAAAAAAATACTAAAAGATTTGATATAATAAGCGAAAAAGCTTTAGTGTTGGTGCTTACTTCTATCTACCCTAATCACATCGAAGAGTTTGCATTTGAAAGTCACAAACTAACAAAAAGAGATGTGACAACCTTCTCATGAATTTTAAAGTGGGGTTATATTTTCTATTTCGATGACTTGTCACTAGAGATGAACAATAAAAGAAAAAACAAAAGTTGTACAACGCTGTTGACAATCTTTACTCAGCCAAACAGAAATGTAATCACAATAAAACAAAGAAAGATTTTATTAAAAGCTTTGAAGAAAATAAATTACTTGGTGTAATAATTTTTTATAAAATCCATTTATTGGTGGTAAACTAAGTTTGTTTTGTTTTTTTTTTTCCGGGGGGGGGGGTCCTCACTTCCGCTTTTAAAATTATTGCTTTAGTTTGAATCTACATTAAATCAACAAATAAATAAAAAAAATCACGTTATGTATGACCATGTCATTACAAGCATTATCGATCGAAAATAAAACATTTTCCTTTTTCTTTTCTTTTTTTACATTGATCAGAAGATTCAGCGACTTAAAAGGGGAGCGTGGGCGCGAGAACCATTCACAATTTTTTTTTTAAGTGCTAAGATCGCATCGGTCGACCCAAAATGAAAGATTGCAGAAATTTCTAATTATTTGTTGCCAGATATTGCAAAAACAGTCCATTTTACAAAATCAATCAGACGTAACATATCACCGTGTACACACATTATCAACATTGCAGAAGTTTTTCCTCTTCTGTTGTTCATAAAGCATGCATATCCACACGTTTATTTACACAACCAACCAGCCATGTAGATAGCTAATGAGTAATGAAGAGAAAGAAACATGATTTTATTGAAAACACATTTCATATGGGCGTGTGTACAAAGAGAAGTTTAAACGATTGCGTAAAAAGAAATAACTGTTGTAAATTTTAGTTAAGAATTAAAATTAACGTGTACATGTTGATTGTCATGATCACATACAGTAAACTAGTTACTTTGCCACACCTATTACAAATATACTTGTTAGTGTAGATTCTCAACTCAAATGTTTTGTGTACAAGTGTAAGTGAATAATACAACTACCACACAACACAAGGATAGAGTTTTGTAGCATGAGTGCGTGTAAATGTTTTCACTAAATGATTGGTTCCCGGGTTCCAGAATATAAATCTCACAGCTTAAATATAAGTTTATGGGGCAGTGTTCTGCAAGTTTGTTTTTTTTGTTGTATTTTTTGTAGTCCACCAGGTAGAGGTACCCGTAGTTTAAGTGCGTAAATCTTTCGCATTCACTGACACACACACACACACACACACACACACACATTTACATATGTTCAGAAAATAGATGCAAATGAATGCTGTAAGAGAGAATGATGTGTGTGTCGCCTGGAATAAGTGTAAAAACAAAGAGAAGCACTAAATGTGAACATGAGAGTCTGAGGAGAGAAAAGATATACCTTGGGAAAACCGGTTGTGAGACGGCGGCATGAGTTGGGTAGCAGTAAATCCGAACAGCATCCATTGCAGCAGCATGCAACTTTCGTTGCTGATGTGTCTGAGGCCTTTGCCATAAACTGAGCATGGCATCCATTGCAGCAGCAGGAGCAGCGGCGGCGGCGGCGGCGACAGCAGCAGAAAACTTGGTCCTCCAAGAACTACGACGGGGGAATTACAGGCGGAGAGAGAGGGGAAGATAGAGAGAGAGAGGGAGAGAGAGAGAGAAAGATAGTGACAGAGAGGGTTTACAGGAGAGAGAGAAAAGGGAGGCGGAATGAAAGACACGTAGAGGAGGAGATGGACAGAGAGAACGGTTGGGGGTAAATGAAAAGGAAAGGAGAATGTTAGCCCGAAAGAATAATTGAATAGTAACAACAATACCTCGTCGTCTCAGAAAGTCAGACAAATGAGAGAAGTACAAAGCAAGGATAATTGAAGATAAGAACTACATAAGAGAAAGAATAATTACTACAACCAGAAACCACAGCCGAAGTGGGGAAAATTGTTACTAAAGGGATTGGATAAACAAGTATTTTTTGCAAATAAAATGAATATATTTAGGATGATCCAGGAGAAGAAAAAAAAAAGAATTGTGGTAGTTTGATTATGTGTTTATAAGAAGAGGAAAAATAGATCACTTTATGTCTGTCGGTCGCCAGAGAGGGAGAGCAAAGAAGGGTAAAGTGTTAAATTGTAGAAAGAGTCCAGGATAATCAGTAGCTTAATTTCAAGTCGTTATTTGAAATACATCTTGTAAATTACCTTTCCATCCAATTTATTTTGTAGATGTTGCTTTTTAGTAGGTTTGTTTTTACTATGATCCCAACTTACAGTTTATAACCACCAGAGAAAAAAGTACAGAAATAAATTAAAACAAGTTTCGTTGAATGAATGTTCAAATAAGTTTTTATTTATTTTATTTTTATTTTTTTTGTTAAACGAACAGATTTAGAAAATTGTATTTGGGACGAAAAATAATCACGGTTCCTTGAAAATGTTAAAAGAAAACACTTTATGCCGAACCTAGGTGAAAATAAAAAAAAAATTTTTTTAAATAAATAAATATTGAAGACTCCAAAAACTGGAACTTCAAACCAACAAACCGCGATACATTTTAATGTTTCTAGTCTAGCCCCAAAATACGTAATTATTAAATAAGTACATTTTAAAAATATTTTGGATAAGTCATTATTTGTAATAGCAAACAGCCAAATTTATTATTGTATTATCAAACCTAGCTATAGAGAGCTATGATGTTTTAAGACTAGTTAAAAGTCAAATTTTCATGTGTATTTGAGCGAGTAACAAATATGTCAATTCATTCAACATATTTTTAATTTTTGCTGAGCGAGTGTTATCAATAGCCATCGACACAGTTAAAAAGTACATAGATAATAAAATCAACAAGTTAGATAAGAGTTTCAGTAAGAAAGAGAATAAGTAAATAAAATAGACTACAACTGGCCTGAATGTTAATTGAAATCTCTCGATGTAGGTACTTTTTTGACAACATACGGGGGGGGGGATAAAACTTCGAGGAGAAAGAAAATAGGACAAGAGAATATGAAGAGAAATGTGTTTGAAAATGGGAATTATTGGTGTTGAAAAAGGGACTTTTGAAAGTTCTAGTTATTGATGTATCGTTTCGTTTCAATAGCTCCACGTGACTTCCACATGTTTGGCATTCCGATACTGTCTCTGGTTGTATACATCCTCCTGTTTATGTGAATATACTTTAATCGGAGTTGCCTTGTGCCGTACTAAGCTAAAGCTTAGTAATAGTTTTATAGTGATTATTAATATTATGAAAGAATTAAAAAAAAAAATTCCGTCCTTCCTCGTGTTTGGTTACTGGTCGTCGATCGGTGTTGTTAACTGTTGCTTGTTGTAACGTCCTCTGCCTTGGTCTAACATAGTAACCTTTCTTATTCTTCAGGTGAGCATTCTTCAAGCAGTTTCTCACATGAGAGGATGATCCTACTGTATTATTCTGGCAATTACACAAAACAGTTTATGCTGGAGTTGATGAGTTTTTAATGATAGTTTTACATGCTGCTACATAGTTGGTAAAAGAAATATTGGTAGGGAGTTATTTGGACATTACAATGAACAAAAAGAAAATCTGTAGAATTAGTACTCCTTTACGGACTGGATTCGATTAGTTTAGCAAGTTGTTTTGTTCTTCAGTCAGAGGAATGTAATTTCGCTCGTGCTGCAATTTTGCAATATTTTTTTTGGTAAGCAAATCTTTCTGCTTTTAAGAATTTAAGAAGAATCGCAGCAGAATATCAGCTGTTTGCTTTACTTTGTTGGTGAATAGTTTTTTTTGTTAGCTGGTCGCACGAGACGGTTATTTCTGGCAGAAAATTTCTGCTGATGTAAGACAGAAGGAAAAAAAATCAGGTGTAGATTAAAGGATGTTAAATGAATTTATAGTTTTATATGAAAACAAGTTATTTCTTGTTTTATATCAGAGAAGAAATAGCGGCGTGTCAGACGTAAATATTACAGCGACCATTTGAAAAAAAAAGAAAAAAAAAAAAAAAAAAAAAAAAAACGTGGTTAGGTTTTTTAAAAAATTAATTCATTAAAAGCAGTGTCTAAGACAAATGGTGACAGGAATGACGATGATCAAAGTAGGTAATGACAATAAATGCCGATATATGTAGATAAGACACTGTGTGTCTGAGTTGTTCCTCGGAAATAAGTCGTCAGGTAGTGAATAGGTAAATGCTAGCATTTACACTACTTTACGAGCACTACTGATTATAGTAGTGTGCATTCTCTAAACTAGACAACTAAACAAAACCGTTTTGCTATCACTACTACTCCTACTATTATTAGTAGTATTATTATCCCCACCACTTATTACGAATATAACAATTGGGGCTTCAAAAGCATTTAAAGAAAGACAGAAAAGAAAAGAGGGAGAAGAGTAGGGAAGCAATAGAAGGGAAAGGAAGAGCATAAAAAAATGATAAAGACAGTGAGAACTGGAATGATAGTAAAGGAGTTCTATACAGAGGGCGTGAAAATTGCAGAAACCAACCAAAGCAAAGTAGCATTGGAAGCTAATTTTCTTCACCAATACAACAACCGACTTAAGAGTTATGAAGAGAGAGAGAGAAGAAACAAAAATGTTTTTTTGCTTTCTCATTCCGTCTTTTAAAGACGAAATAACTTAATGTAAAGCTTGGCTTAGTTACATTACTACAACAACACGTATCCAAAGATGGTGATTATGAATTTTAAGAGACCAACACTTGGCTTACGGTTTATCTAATCAACAGATATTGTACGTGCGATGAGAAAAACTACTTGAAGGAGGAAGGTCCAATGACCAAATTTTTTAAACATATCTTCACAATGTTATGCAGCTTTTTTTTTTTAAGAAGAAAGAATCCGAACTACTTTGAAATAGGAGGAGGGAGTTGCAATTGATTGACAACTGTGTCCATCCCTTTTTCTTCTTCACTTCTTTTAGATTTGCTACAGAAATTAGGGGAGGAGGAGGATGGAATGGTGAAAGAAGTAAATTAGGTGAAAAGGGAGGGAGGAAGAAGAAGAAGATTATGATGAACCAGAAGCCAGCACAGCAAAAAGATAAATAAATAGTATACAGATTTGGCACATATAAACAACTTCACTCCCAGGAAATGTAGAGGAACTCCTCTTATAACGTCGTTTCCTTATAACGTCGTTGAAAAGATAAATATACGAGAATATAAAATATTGTATGTGGAATTGCGAATTAAGTGATAATTCTGACTAGACATAAGTTAGTCACAATATTCCTACACAGTTCACTATTTTCATAAGTGTTTATGGTAAAAATCGGTTTCACTTAACGTTGTTTCAGTTAAAGTCGTGGTTTTCAAGAACCTAACCAAGACGTTAACCGGGGAGTTCCTCTATTTTACAGTTTGTAGTAAACTTTATCATAAATATTTTTCAAATTACAACTTTATTCCTATGTATTAAATAAATAGTTTAGAATAATAAAGTTCTTTAAAACATTAACATGAATATAGTAAAAGGAAATACAAATAAAAGGCACTTCTGGGAAAAGGGGTCTCAGTTTCTGGCCTCTTAAAAATTGGGGGAAATTTTTTTTCGCAAATGTTTTGTATATTCAATCCATAAGATTGCGGTGCCCAGGGAATTTGTCGGTTTTGTAAAGTTAATTTTTTAGGGTTTTAGGAGAGGGTTCTGTTTTCAATGTAACTAATGATAAAATGGGCATATACATTCCGCCATTTTTATGGAGGTACGGCTTACATGAGTTATATCATTCCAATTATTTTTAAAAAAATCTTTTGGGGCGGGGGCACAATGTAGGGAAGGTGGTCCCGATTGTAAAGTTGTTCACAGGATGTTAAAAAACGGCGCACAAACAATTTATTCAAAGCAAAAACAATATAATTTATGTATTTTTTTTATTTCTGTTTTTCTTTCATTAATTCGCTAATTTCTTTTAATCTTGTGTGCTGTTTTAACACCGAGTGTGCGAGGTGTGAAACTTTACAATCGGGACCACCTTCACTACATTATGCTAAACAATTTTAGAATTTATTTGTTATATTTTACAAACCAAGAGGGAGATTATTCATATAAACCGTACTTCCGTAAACATGGCGGAAAGTAAGTGCCCACTTTATGGTTAAAGTTACATTGTAAACAGAAACACACCCCCTCCTAAAACCTTATAAAATTAACTTTTTTCAAAACTGACAAATTTCCTGAGTACCAGAGTCTTAGGGATTGAATACACAAAACAGTACTTGCGAAAAGTTTTTTCGATTTTTAAGAGGCCAGAAACTGAGACCCCTTATTTAACAAGTGCACAAATAAGCTTCACTAAAAAAGGTGGGCGCCACTACCTTAAATCTTTATGTTAAGTGGAAGCTAAATTAGCAAGAATATCCCTATTGGATATTGCGAAATTTTCTAAATGTTGTTTATTTCCAAAATAATTTTTCATTACATAATGTTTCTTAAATTGATAAAAGACTAAAAAGTAGATTAATCAATGTATGTGAAACTAGAAAATGATATACGGATCAATGTCACGTATTTCCACTGGATAAAGTAGGATCATCTGAAGATAGATAAACGAAAAACATTTCACGAAAAGGAATGTTTTAAAATACTGAAATATAAAAAATGAAAGTTAAGTTTATTTTCCGGCTTATGAATTTCGACAATATAAAAAAAATAATTTATGATATAAAAAAAATGTTAATTTTTGCAAGCTCGTTTAAATTTTCGACCTCTCGTCCGTATTAGCAGATAATTAGATTATTTTAGATTTTAAATAAGGCAAAAAATATCACTTAATTTATTTTCAATGTAATTTTCAGATTATTTGCGGGGATAGGATTGGTGAGAGAATAAAAAGTCTTATCAAGGGAAAATAATGGATACATTTCTATCGTTAAATATTTTAGCTATCATAAAAAATTTTTAAAAAAAGAAAAGATTCTTAGAAAATTTGAACATCAAGATTTAAGAAATTAGCAGCAGCAAATGGACAAAATGCAAATGAAGCTGAGAATAATTCACCCGAAGGTCTGGACAAAGTTTCATATCAATCCAACATGATACGGCTGAGAAAATTGATATTTAACATTAACCCATATAGCACTAACAGGCCGATAATCGGACTCAATGTCGTAGCCAAAACATTACACGGGCCAGCCGGACCGCTTAAAAAACTGAAGAAACCTACGTTGACAGTTTTGGTTGACGGTAGTGTTTTTCGCTATATGGTCAAAAAGGCCATAGCACTAAAAGGGCCCGACCGACCGACCGAAAAGTGTCTTATAGAGATGCGTGGACGCATCTAAAAATTAAAATAAAACCAATGCTAAATATTAAGCAAACAGGGAATTCCTCTTTAATTATCACATAAGAAAAAAAAAAATTAAGTCGAAAAAAAAAAAAAAAAAAAAAAAAAACTTATTTGTTAGTGTAACAAAACAAGATATCTGTAACAGAAGAGTCAGCGATTTTCATTTGGTGAAAATAACAAATGCAAGGGAGGAAGAAAGGGAAGACGACGACGACGACAAGCCAACAGTGCTAGTGCAGCTGCACTTTCATGGCTGAGGAGAAACAGGAGTTGCAAATGGCATGATTTGCGATATATATTTTTCTTTCTCTACTACAAATACTGGTACAATGTAGGGAAGGTGGTCCCCATTGTGAAGTTCCACACCATTGCACACTCGATGTTGAAAAACGACGAACAAATAAAAACAAAAAACAATTTAATTCATACAAAGCAATAACAATTTATGTATTTACTTTTTCTTTCATTAATTCTCTTTATTTTTGCGCCGTTTTTAACTGAATGAGCGAGGGTGTTAAATTTTATTATCCGGACCACCTTTCCTACATTGTTCCCAAATATATAAATAAATACTGTGGCATTAAAAAACACTGACTTGCAAAACTACATTTTTATTAAAATCATGAGAAAAAAAATGAATCGTATAGTGTTTTAATTTTATGCTTTACTAAAACAAATGATTAGCAATACAAATGCACTCTTTTTCATTTGATAGCACGACTAAAAAGGTTAAATGTCTGGTTCCAGGGGGACCCAGTCCCCAGGCCGCACCTCCCCATCGCAGAGAGGTGTAGGATCAGGGTTAATCCCAGAGGTGTGCAAAAGGTATGGCTGAGGGAAACTGTAAAATGTTTCTCTCTACCCCACACGCACGCCTCACATTAAACTTGACCTTGTGTCACATTGGTGACCGGGGGCAAAGTCAAAATGTAGGTAGTACGCTGAATTGCCAACAAAACGTAACCGGATTTAAGGTCACAGACCCAAAAGTTTTTATTTGATAAACCAAGTAATATTTTTCCTAAAATATTACTAATTACCCATTTCATTACTACGAATTAAATACTTTAAAATATTATTGTGACTTTAAAAACTAACGTACGCCATTGCATTCTGATACATCTCGCTTTCAAAGCAAACAAACACATGGTATATAAAATTAAATCACAAAACAACCTTTATTCAAAAAAAAAAAAAATTGAATTAATTAGTACAAATTAAATTATTATTTGATTAAAACCAACTTTTTCAGTCTCTGACCAAGTCCTGTCACCACGAAAAATGCCGGACATGAAGTGCGTGCACAGGAATAGCAAAACATTAGTCACATTGAAACAGAAAATTGTATTTATAAAAATATATTTTATAGGGAAACGAAAAGGCAAAAT
>VCCN01005916.1:4540610-4559140 GCA_006491835.1 Architeuthis dux | reverse complement strand
TTCATAGTTCACATATGCTGGTTATAATTGGGTCAAGTTTGGTTCATAGTAAAATAATTATAATTATTCAGTTAATGAGTGAAATAGGTCATGGTGTCATTTGCTCATAAAATGAAGAGAAATTCGACGCGTGAAAAGGGTTTTTTTTGTTGTTTTTTTTTACTGGAAAAAGATAGCAGTTGACCTCTGACAAGAAGTTAATCTTGGTCCAAAGAATAACTTACTTCGTCAATATTCGACATTTAAATGTAAAGCATTGAAACAATTAAACACTTTGAATAATACAAATCAAAAGAAATTATTTTATATTTTTGGGAGTCACCCCCCGCCCCCATATTGTCATTCTAAAACTTATTTTCAGGCAAAATACATTTATATATTGAAATATGAACTCCAATCTAAAAGTTAAAGTGACCTTTTAAAAACATAAGCGCCTATAGAAATTCTTTATTTTAACTTTAATGGTAAACTTTCAGATTTGAGTCTGCATATTAAACAAGTTAGGATATAAAAGAGTTATGCGATTTTATTTTTAAAGTCGAAGATGAAGTAGGAGGGGACCAATTAATTTAAAGGAGAGATTAGTCTAATTTTGATTTTTTAAAAAGCAAAGATTAGAGAGGGTTATCTGTTTTCCGTCTATGACCAACAACATTTAGGGCAACGCTTTATAATTAAATCGATTCTTAACCCAGTAAGTCGATTTGTAAAATTTGCAGAAATATAACCTTCACTAGCATCGGAGCTTTTATTGTTACGAGCAGACAGACAAGCAAAAAATTGATTTTATTTATTGCCGTAACAATTCTTGGTTTTGTGTGAGTGTGATTTTAAAGAGACATTTTGCCTTATTAGCGATTTTATTATTGTGCGGCTAATACGTTCTCTCACACACCCACAACAAATCTGTCTCAAGCTATTTGTGTTTGTGTGTTCGTTGTGAGATGACATCAATAACGCTCTGCATCTAGTCAGAAGGACGGATGAATTTTACACTGTTTTTTCAATGTTCAATAAAATACGCCTCAACTCTTCGTTTCTTCCATGTTTGTTAGAAAATTCGGTCAAGGTTTAGTTTAGCGACGGCGTTCTCCAGGAAGATTTTTCTTCTCTCCAGTAATTTTGTCCTTTTTGGCAGTATTTTTCTTTAAGGAATCTGATCAATTTTTGTGGAAATTTTTAATTTTTGAAAATAATTAAGGTTTCAGTCTTATGCCTAAATACGATTATTAAGAAATATGAAATGAAAAATAATCTATATTATTAATCTGCTTGATTGGTCAGTTTTTGATAAAACTGACCAATGACGAGAGAGAATTTTGGAACGCGAAAAGTGAATGAAGCAAACAGGCGTCAAGACTATTTTGTGAAATTAATTGTTTCATTCATATTTGTTACATAGTGGAATTACAAATTTGTAAAAAGCCTTGGTTAAGATTCGGTTTAGCAAACCAGAGTAATTTTTTTTATGAAAATTACTTATTTTATAAAAAATATTATTTTATTACTATAAACTGCAGTTAGGTAGTTTAATAAAAGGGTAGTGACAAAGAGGGGAGAAAGAGTTAGATAGTTTACTGAAGGGGTAGGAAGAGAGGGGGCAAAGGGGAGTCTGGTAGTTTAATAAGAGGGGGGGAGAGCGTTAGATAGTTTACTGGGGGGGGGGTTAGTTTAATAAGAGGGTGGAAAGAAAGTCAGGTAGTTTCCTGATGGGGTAGGAACATTTTCTCATATAAAACTAATCCATGAGATAATAGATAATCTTAGTCCGGCAACACCCATGAAATTTCCAAGGGTCCAGAGGCAATAATTTAACCTTAAACTAAGCCGTAAATCAGTAAAGAAAATGGAGAATATAAGAATGAAATAACCCTGATGATTAATCCATGAATAAGAAAGGATTCATTTAACTTTGTACTCCACTCGGGACAAAATATACAAATTTTTTTTTAACATGTCTGAAAGTTTTAAGTCCTCTTTTTTACTCCTTAAGTAGTTTACCTGATGTAGATAGGTACTTCAGATCTTAATGTTTTAGAGGGGGGGAAGTTCTATTTACAATGTAACTATAATGCTAAAGTGGAACCTTACTTTCCATCTAATATACATAACTTCTTATTTTATATGTTTATATATAATTCTTTAAGGCATCTAAAGTGAAGCAAGACCCCCCCCCCATTTTAAGGGATCAAAACTGAGGAGAGACCTTTTCCTCCCTATCAAGGGTCAAAGGTGAACAGGGGGCTTTTTTACCTACTTAAAAGTAAAGTAAAACCTTTCCAACTTTAAGGGGTCAAAAGTGTAGGGGAAACACTCACTCTCCTCTTTAAGGGGTGAAAAGTAAGGGAGTCTTTTTCTTCCCTTTAAGGGTTCAGAAGTAATGTGAGATTCGCCCCCCCCTCTTTAGGGTCAGAAGTGAAGGGAAACTTTTTCCCCCAATAATGGGTCAAAAGTGAAGGCGGGGGGCTGTTTGAAAACGCCCTCAATTAAAGGGTGCCCCCATAAGATTTATAAATACAGGGTTCACTGTAGTAGTTCATCTACTGCATTTCTACTGACATTATACAATAACAACTCTCTCTAAATGTTACAGGAGGCCCCCCACCCCCTCAAGGACACGAGCCTCCCAGGTCCCAAAATCTGAGTGTAAGGAAACTTTTTTTTAATTTTTTTTTTTTATATAAATAACTTGAAAAGTATTTGGAAAATGAAACACAGTAAAAATGCGTTCTATAAAAATAAAAATCATTATTTATTGACTAATTCTTGTACGACTACTACAAAGCGTGACTGACATCGTCAACCCCCATTGCATCAAAACCAATCAATAAAGTAGAGCAAGAAGAAGAAGATGCTATCAATAAGCCACGGCAAGGAAGGGCTACATTGCTTACTCAGCAAGTTTTCAATCTTTTTTTTTGTTGTTTTTCTTCCGACTGATTTACAATTTGCATGAATGACTGTTGATTGTCCCCTTTTTTATGCCCGATCAATTTTTAATGCTGTAAACCTGCATTGGCACATTATTGAGATTAGTTTATTTGTACTAGTCGCTATTTATTGAAATATAAAGTTACTATACTACTTCATTAAGCAAAAACTATCAAATAATCACAAGATGCACAGAAATTTGTGTTTTATTCTTCTACCTTCTCTTTCGTAATTATGTGTTACTGTTTGATGTTGAGGTACAATGTATGGAAGGTGATCCCGATTGGAATTCAACTAACGTGACGTAGACATGCTATTTGTCGAAAATTTATGAAGTGAAGCAATTAATTTTATTCCAAGAAATAATATAATTTATGTATGTACAGCATTCTTTCAGAAAGTGTCGCCAGCCGAATCAACCATTGACACAATCAGGTATGGTAGGGCGGAAGTGACTAAATACGTTTATGCCTAAATATGCCCGAATTATCTATTTCAATATTTGTTTTTGATAGCAATTTACCCCGCCGAGTATGAAAAACTGTATATTTGAACATTTCAATACAAATATCACTTTTCAATAGTTTTTAAATAACTGACTCATTTGGTCTAGGAAAGTTTACGATTGAAGTTGTTATCTAATACTATAAACGATAGAGAATGTTTGTTTCTGACTATGTTATTTAGAGACCCTTAAATGGCTGCACTCTACAAGTTGAAAATTTGTGTATACGGGTATTCGACCCCGGGATGAACATAGGATAAGTGACACTGACCTCTGATGGTCAGGTCAATTCTGGAATTTTCAAATCTAACGGAGACGTTCGCACCCTATGGGCTCCAAATTTTGTGTACAAAGGTAACTTGATCACAGTATGAACATAGGATAGGTTGCGGTGACCCCTGTTGAATTCTAAATGTCAATTTATTTAGGCATTTTAAAACCTAACAAAGACGGCTACACTACCGGCTGTTAAATTGTGTACATGGGTAACTTCACCCCAGGATGAACATAAGATAGGTAACACCTTTGTAGGAGTTTTTGGAGCATATACAGTTATGTGGAAATGAAATCTACCCAATTTTAGACATTTTTTAATATCTAGCCAATTTCAGCCATTCAAAATGACCGATTAGAAAAATGGCTGTTCCCCCAAATAATTAATTCTATTCAAACAGAAATTAAATTGCGAATTTACACCGCTGATCTATAATCTATACATATAAAAGCCAAATATGCAAATGAGTATGTTCGTTTGGTTGTCTGCTAGCCGAGATCCTACAACAGGAGGAACACTTCTTTTTTAAGCTAACATTTGTTAAAAATGAAAATTACACAACAAATGATTTTTTTTGATTGCTTATCATAGCGTTGAGTTTTCTAAGAGATCAAAAACAGTATAACAGTATTTGAAGGATTTAATTTATTTTCCGTCTAGTTACAAGTGTAGAACTTTTGCCGAATAAGCCTTTTTGGTTAAATTTAGGGTTAGTGTCGTTGATAAGGGTTGGTTACTTGATTTTAAACTATAACGCTTTGACTGACACCAGTCTCTAACAGGATATTGAACACTGAACGAGTGCTGAATCTTTCACTGAAAAGCTAACAAATGGCAAACTTTTATCAGGTAAAAATAAATGCACAATTTGTATTTCTGTACTTATTTAGCACAAAAGTTATGCTGTAAAAACATACATTCAAATTTAAATCTAGAACAATGGAACTAAGTAACAGAATTGAGTTAACATTTCTTTGCGATACAATGAAAATGGTTATGAAAGTTATTTTTAATATGCTCCTCAGTCAAGTTAAATAATCATATATGCATATTAGCAAATGTGGGTGAGATTAAGTAACAAGATACAGCTGAAATTGTTTTGAGGTACTGATCTTGAGTCGCAGTAGGGTTAACATGCAGTGGATATGTAAATTAATTAATTTAATCAAATCATACAACATTCATAAGGCAAAAGAAAAACATTTATGAATAAATACATTAGGCTAGGAAAGGGAATAAAGGACGTCAATGTCATAATTCAATATTAATTCATTGTAAAATGCTTTAAAAGTTTGAATAAAAAAAAAAAAATTTTTAAAAATAAAAAAAATGTCTTTGCACTTCACTTGCAGTCTCTCCTGTCACAGTGTGTCTTTAGCCATATCGCAGAAAGCAGTATAAGTATTTTGGTGATAGTACGGTTTCACCACCTCCCCATTGCAGACAGACTCACGCATTTTGAAGCCAAATGCTGCACCCCCAACTAATATATGTAATGAATTTGTATGAATCGGCCGCATTGGAAAAAAAAATTTTCCCTCCTAATTGCAGACCTACCAAGTCTCCCACATTTTGTTGATTATCTTGGTTTAAAATTATTTTAAGATAGGTTTTACATACACTGAAATAACGGTTTTACAGGTTCTAGAATTGAAAATTTCATTGATTACCTTGGAATACATTTGTCGTTTAAGGTATAATGAAAATATGAAATAATCAATATATCACAAAATATATCTCAATATGTGCATCACAAAAATGACCAACTGAAGATACATCTAACAGATGTAATAGGGTTGGCATTTAAGGTGTGAGGATTATTTTAGAATTTGTTATACTTGTGTGGTAAGCTAGTTTCTTTTGATAGGTTGTTTTTAAACAGGTTAATAGAAATACTATTTTATCTGAAAGGGAGTTCCAGTATTATAAATCGATCTCTAATACCAGGGTGGTGGTGTATTTGGTATTGGTGTCTGACCTGTTGTTCTTTGTTTTTTGTAGGACTTTATTTGGTGCTGACCAGGGGCGTGTGTGCTAGTTGTGCGCCGTACATCTATCAAAGAATTCATCATGAATATTAATTTGATATTATTAAGTTTACTCAATATATTCGTGGATCAAAGTTGGGAACTTGTCCTGCAAATGTAAGAAAGGCTGTTAGGCAGTGCAAGTGCAAAAAAGTTGCCTTAGATCGCACAGCCCTCTGTTATTGTGAAGGGGAGTGCTGAATAGACTTTACTGTGATAGACCCTAGCTTTGGGCTGTTATTGTTATCACTTATTTTGAATTGTTATATAGAAAGAAGCATCTGGGAAATTCTAAAGTTCCAAATTCAAATTCTGCATCATAAAAAAAAAATTTTTTAAAAAAATGTATGATTTGACACCAACACTATTTTCATATCAGCCATGGCAGATATGAAAATTGTGTTGGTGTCAAATCATACATTTTTTTTTAATGATTTATGATCTTTAATTTTCAATGACTTGCATATATTATCCAAATGGCAATTCTCAAGAACTATGTATGGTAACAAAGTCAACTAATTATGTCCTCAATATCATATTATATCCATTGCTGATAAGAAAATTTATCTGGAAAAAGTTGTAGCTGGCAGCCATTTAGAAATGGCTGCCATATTAAAAATTCACAATGGCTCAATATCCAAAATCTTTTGGTTATAAGTATAAATTAAATGCTTTTATCACAAAATGCACAATTGGCTTCAAATTGTCGGCACAGTGGCCCCACTAGTGCTGTGTTTCAACAGAAGATCGCTTACTGGATCACCTTCCAAGCTTAGTTGTATCTGTAATGGCTCTAGCCGGTGGGAATGGGTGAGAGCAATGAAAATAAGGAGTAGAGGTGGGCTGTGTTTACCGATGACCAGAAATTGGCATCTTGCGGGGAGGAAAAAAAAAAAAAAAAAATATCGTACAAAATTTAATTTTAGCATCAGAATCATAGTGTCATTAGTAAGGAGAAAGATTGTAGAAAAATAAGAGATAAAAAATTGTTTGTGTACACCTTATAGAACTGGAGATATTTTGGAAAATAAATAGCGTAAATGTTGTGAAACATGAAATGTAAACAAAACGTTTTCAGTAGAAATATGTATCAGAAAGTGCAAAAAGAACCTAGATTTTTTTAAAATTACAAAAAATCAACAACTTACTGGATTTTACTAAAAATTTCAGCACTTATCTAATAAAGGATGAATTTGTAAAAAAAATAAAAAAATAATTTTTCATTCCAAATTTCAGGGAAAAAAATGTTTTCCTTGCAATTATAACTCCACCCCATTTTTTAGTAAACTTAGTAGTACTAAAAAACAAACAGTAACTTTAATTTGTAATCTGTACTGTGATGAATAGCTTAAGGTTTTTATTTTTTCGTAATACTTATTACTAAAAAATAAACAGAAACTTTATTCATACATAGTACAGATTGCAACTGAAGTGTTGCTAGAGATTTGGTGTGATTTTGCCCCCCCCCCGGGTCTTTGAGGGAGCAGTAGTAGGTTCAGCAAGGTAGCACACCCTGTGACAACCACCATATGCCACTGACAGTATGGCTTTCTTCATACCCAAGCATATGGAAGGATATGTTGGACAATTTAACAGTAAGGTAAGATTAGGGTTACTTTTTTACTTTTTAATGATTAGAAAATTTTACTAAGCCCTATGTTCGGTAGTCCAATTTTAGTTAGTGTAAATTCTCATATTGGAGAATAAATTCTGTAAATTTTAAAATAATTTTTACACTTAAATGATAAATAAAGACTATAAAATAATACAAATCTAACATATAATTTACAAAATTTACTGTTTGAATTTTCAGAGAATCATCTTAAAAATCAATATTAAGGATGAAAGAGAAAGCTTTAAAATGCACAAACTTTAATAAAAGCCAAAAGGCAAGCCATTTTTTGTAAACTGGAATATGTTAATCAGGAGAAAGCCAAGACTTTACTGTTGATTATATAAAACTAGTAAATAACCGTGAAAAAAATCACGCATTTATTTGGATTGAGATGCTTTTTTTGTATTTTTTATTTTTAGAAAAAAAAAAAATACTGAATTCGTTTAATGGGAAGAGTGCATAGTTTGAAATTGTGGGTAAGAAGTATTTTTATCAGGTAGGTTTTTATCCCTGAGTGAAAGAGTCCAGTGTTATGGACAGAACCAAGAAAATCACACTGTTCATTATTAGAGTAGATCATCCACACATTAGCAATGTGCATTTTTCGTTTGTCACACTTTTGTCATCAGTGACATAACATAAAATTCTATTTCTACTAAGATATGTTAAAACTTGATAAATTGTCTCTTTGGTTAATTTTACCTTTAGATTAGTTTAATATTCAGGAAATATTGAACATAAACAAGAAAATGCTGCACAACATAATGTTTTTGATATTGATGGCAAGGTCTCTTCCATAAACTGCAGGAAACAAGAGGGGAATTTTGAAGATATACGTTTCATTCTTATTCAAATTTGTTTATTTAAACTTATCCCTTTTTCATCATATTGACACTTTTTTCTTCATAGATACAATACGAATTAAAGTAAAAAAAAAAAAAAAAAAAAAAAAAAAAAAAAAAAATGATTAATTACCACATTCTGAAGTGGAATGAAATTACCAAAGCATTTGATACAGGGATTATGACTCATAAAATGTCCCAGAAATTTTCAAAGAATTGTTTGTTTTTATTCATATCCATTTTTAAATTTTTGCTTCATCTTTTCAGAGCTTAAATTAAAATTTATTTTCAAAATGAATGTGAAAAAGAAAAATGATTTTATAAAATTGTTTTCCATTTCGGAGAGGGAACTCTTACTAAAAGATAATATAAAAAATAAAAAGTAATGGGGGATCAAGGCAAAAAAAAAAAAAAAAAAAAAAAAAAAAAAAGAAGATATTTGATATGATGATTAAGCTAAGTTATTGAATAAAAATAAATAAAATATAAGAATGAAATATTTTTTTTAAATTGATCAATTAAGTTTTGTTCAATAATTTATACAATCAAATTGATTGTATAAATAAATTAATTCTATTCAGAGAAATGGAGTGGAACATTGTTTTTAACGCCTCTGTTATGCAAGTTAATTTATAATTTGTATTTAAAAAATTTTTTTTTTTTGTCTGTCCTCTCCGATTATCATTTAGAAATAGTTTTGCAGGTGATCATTTAAAAAAATATTCTAATGAGATAATACAATAAGAGATATCAATCTATAACCCATCATTCAGTGAAGTAGATACTAGGGCAGTGGTTCTTAACCTTTTAACTGACCAGCTCCCTTTAGTAGTTGAGCCTTGCCTCCACGCCCCCCCTTAGTAGTTGGACATTGCCCCCCATCTTCAACCAAATGATTAGTTTGAAATGGGTACAGCAAATATGTGGAGAAAAAAAAAAAAAAAAAAAAAAAAAAAATCACAACATTATGCAAACACTTAGGATTTCCCTAATTATTTTGGGAATTCTCTTTTCTTTTTCATGCAGGCTTGCGCCCCGCCCCCTCTTGAAATTACTCTAAAGCCACTATTTTGCTTTAAAAAAGAAAAATTAAAATAAAAAAGGCAAAAAAGTAATGTTCAGCTTTTGTTTTGCTGTAAGCCTTTATAGAGGCAGTGCACACACTCTTCCCCTCACTTCGGCATCCCAGTCTCCTGTATCTTCCATCACAACAATCCAAGATGACTCAGCATGACATATCCTCACCATTTTGGGGGTCTGGGAACGCTAAAAATTATTCCCATATAAATTAATAATTGCTTCTCCACGTTACGCTATTTCAGCTTATGAAAGGTTTTTTTATAGGAACGCTCTACTTTTGAAGAGCAGGGAAACCTATCTGAATTTCTTATAATATTTAATAAAGTGAGAAAAAAAACTAAAAATGGAGAAATGGTATTTGAAAAAGGGGCAATGACAATTATTACCACAATTAATATTGGTGATTTTGACAATAATTGGCAAATATTAAAATGTTTTCGGCATTTAAAATTTGTCTTATCACTTTTAATACTTGTTTACACAATCTTGAAATAGCTAACATTTTAAAAATTCTTTAAGGTGCTTACATGCAATATGAAGCTAAGTAAAACTCATCCTATTAACTAAATGAATGACATCAGTTAAGAGATTTACATACAATGTCAGAAAACACTATTCTTGGGATATTAATACTGTTAATAAATGAATGACTATGTTGCTCATGATTCTCAAAGATTTAACCCTTTTCTCCCTAACAGCCATGTTTTGATTACTTCCCTGATGTGCCTGTGTGTCCTGAAACTAATTTAACAGTCTGTTGCTGACCAAAAAAAAAATAAAATAAAAAAAAAATATACAATGGGCAGTAAATAAATTATTATATCTCTTAATATTAAATGTACACTTACTAAATTTTCAGTGATTATTCCCAATGTATCACTTCCAAGTTCAGTGAAATAAAACCTTGAAAAAGGTATTATTATCGATTTAAATTTGTGTATGATTTAAATTTAAAAGTATTTTTAAAAAATTTTTATCATTTAAAAAAAAAAAAAAAGTTTTCGTTTATTTTCAATAATAAATTATCTATAAACTGCTTAGCGGTATCAGGCAAGCAATCAGTCCACGGTACATGTTTTTTTAGTTCTTTTTTATCATTGTTTTCTATCACGCCTAGAGGCGTTATCAGGGAGGAAAGAGTTTTAAGAGATAGTATTATAGTTGAGGAAAAGTTCTATTGGTCAGTTAAAACTAAAAACCTATACAAGACAAAACTGCAGATGTTTGTTTTTTCTAGCTGATATTTTTCTGGATCTTCAAGGTAACCCATCTTTTCTCAAACTTGTTATTCAACATAATGGCAATGCTTGAATTGAAATTATTCCCATTTTAAACGAGATATGTCTTTAAATACACACAAAGAGATAGGAAGAAGAGCAGGGGCGTATAAAGTGGGGGTCGGACAAATCCCCCATACTTAAAGTGCAAAGCTGGACAAAACCCCCCAAAACCCCAACATTCCAGTGATTGGTGACAATATCTTTTTTTATCTGATTTCATATTCTGAATAATATTTTTAAAGTTTTTTTATTTTGATGCATCCAAAAATTAAATAAAATAATACCACATACAATTTGTTCTTGTTTATTATTTTTATGACTCTTAGAATTTTTGGATGTGATGTGTGCAAAAAATTCAATACAGTGTGGTATTATTTTTTATTTTAGGGATGATATCCCTGGAAAAAAAAAATGTTAAGCTTTAAAAATGCATGATTAGAATAGGTAAAAAAATTACTTTTACAGTCACCAATCACTGAAATGTTTGGGTTTTTTTTCTCCAGGCTTTGCACTTTTAAGCGAGGGCGGTTTTGTTTGTGGGGTTTTCACTCCTAACCTTGTTCCCCACATTTTATTTAGATTTTCTCCCTCTTTAACTCCCCATCCCAGACAGATACTACACTTTAATCTTAGTAAAAAGATTGAATCTTGTCCATTTTAATCTGCAAACTAAAATATTTTGATTGAATTTGTTGCTTATCAGCAGTGCCAGATTAACTATGTAGCAAAAGTAGCAGATGCTGCAGGGCCCCACAATTTCAAGGGCCCGCGCTAAATACTTGCGAGCTATCAATTCCAATTCAGCAATCCTGAACTTCCTCTATTACTATACGGACTTT
The DNA here is from genome assembly GCA_006491835.1 of Architeuthis dux. Lineage (NCBI taxonomy): Eukaryota > Metazoa > Mollusca > Cephalopoda > Oegopsida > Architeuthidae > Architeuthis > Architeuthis dux. The sequence goes on along the minus strand of VCCN01005916.1, from coordinate 4,547,747 downwards.
AACTTTGAACATGAAGGCAGTATAGTAATCGGGTTGTTCATGAAATTTCATGATTTTAGTCACTTATCACTAATTGCAGTTATTTTAATACAGTAATCAATGGGAGTATGGTAACTATGTGATACATATGCAATTCATAAATAAGGTATTTGAAACTGAAGTCATAGCCACTGCACAAAAATCAAAATAAAGTAATACCATTACTGAAATAGAAATATTTGTTGTATTACCTGGCTGTATAGTATGTTTTTTTTTTAAATTTAGGACCCCTTTATAACATATGCCACAGGCCCTGCACTGCCTATCAAAATATATACAACAGTTAAACATTTTGTGATAGAAAAACAGATATGAGCACATATGGAAACACAATTATACATGCAAATTTTGATTCAAAATTAATGTCTATAGATATGTTTTATTACTCTAAATACTGTATTCGTTATATTATAATTAGAAACTGTCAACATAGGTTTCTTCAGTTTTCAAGAGAGTCTGACTGGCTATATATGTGTTGCGCGTACAGGCTGTACCAATGGAGCTAGAGGGCTGAAAATTTAAACATTTACTCCTTGTATCAACCATTTCTATAATTGCATTGAATGAAACTAATCTATCTGGTGGAGTACAACCCAACACTGACTGGCTTTCTTCATTAACTCTTTCTTCCCTGATAACGCCTCTAGGCGTGATCATAAATTTCACTCATGCCTTGATCACACGTAGAATCGTGATCTTGTATTTGCATTATTTTCCGGGCAAAAAAAAACAAACAAAAAAAACTTACAAATTTAAATCATGACAATGCCAATCAATCAATAATAATACCTTTTTAAATTAACTTTTTGCTGATTTTATTTCATTTGACTTGGAAGTGATACATTTGGAATAATCACTGAAAATCTAGTAAGCATACATTTAATATTAAAAGGAGATATAGCAATTTATCTACTGCCCTTTGAATATTTTTGTTAAATTAGTTTAAGGGGACACAGGCACATTGTTAGAGCAGGCAGTCAGGGAAGTAATCAAACATGGCTGCCAGGGAGGAAAGACTTAAGGTGGTTTGCATATTTCATAGATATAAACACAGTCTGAAACAAGTTGGTGCAAAATTACTTATTTCATTAATTTCTACCACAAAATTTGCCAACTCTGGTTTCTCAATTTTATTTTGATCTTTACAGGTCAATTAACTGAATTCGACTTGCCGACACTTTAGTACTTTAGTTTCTCGTATACACAAGCTCTGAAAGTTTGCATAGTAATGCCATCAAAATATACCAGAGTGACATACGTGAAATTGATATATTCAAATGGTTCTTTGGACGATTGAACTCCTTGTTATTTGTGTTGTAAACACGTTTTGACTGATCCATTCTTCGGCCTTCTTCAGATGTAAAATCCGAGTGTGATGGGTTAAACAGAAATTATGTTTAAAGGGGGTTGGGGTAGCCCTTATAGTGCATGGCCCGGGTGTTTATGTGTCATGTCAGGTTTAGATTTGTTTTTGTTGAGAAGTGGTTATTTTTAATATATAGTGTATATTTTATCCACTAAATTGTATTGAAAGCCTATTCATTTTAGAACATATTTGATATTAGCATGTGCAGGCCTCAATTATTTATGTTTAGCCCAGCTGTCAGCTAATTCTTTAATGTACAAGAATTTCTTAAGAAATGATTCTGTGTAAACCTATATACAAATATACATAAACCTATACCTTTATAATAAAACTAAACTGCATTATTGCTGGAGAAGGGCATAGACCAATTATCACCTTTGATGGTGATTTGTGTGACCATGCAGGTGAAGCTCAAAGACTACAAGAATAATTGGTGCATCACGCTTGGAACCTTACATATTACCATGACAGGAATTAAAGTGCTTAGGGAAGTACATGGAAGGGAGTGGCAATGATTTAACATGTGAAGAAGCCAGTGTGTATGGTTCAGCTACTGTATGACAAATTGTGAATGGTCACCATGTTTACAGGTGCATTGAAGCCCACACAATTACAATCTCCACCCTGTATTCACAGGTGGTCTTCACAGATGAGGAAAGATTAATATTAGAGGAACAAATTAGCCAAGTAACAGATGCATTTGCAGATGGAAGAAGTGACTACAGTTCTGAAGCCTTCAAATCAAAGCTAATGATGTATTTGAAAGATCAATCGAGTGGAAGGTTTGTCAAAAGGGCATCTCAAAGTTCCTCACAAACTACATGGACCTGGTACAGGTTTTGCTTATGTTCACCATTTGCTATAAGGCAGGGTTTTCCAACCTGGGCGATATCGCCCACGCACAAGTGGGTGATTTCAACTGTTGGGTGGGCGATGAGCAACTGAACAGAAAATGGTAGGTGATTGGAAATTTTGGTGGACGATATAGGATTTTGAGTATTAAGAAGGTATTTCAACATATGCTACCCGGAAAAAAACAACAAAAAAAAAAAACATTCAAAGGAGAAATGCAAAGAACCTGTATAAAAAAAGTCAGCGTTATTTGTTACCTCCCTTTGGTATTTTTTACTACATCATAAAGTCAGTTTACGAACCAGTAAGAAACTTTTACCAAACATTTTTGCTATGCTTTTGAATATTTACTATACAGGTGGGCGGTGGAAATATTTTCCATGTGAAAGTGGGCGATGATGCAAAAAAGGTTGGGAACACCTGTTACAAGGGCATGCAACTGGAAACAGCACTTGGCTAAAACTGAAGAATTATTGCCTTAATTTCATGCACAAGACCAAGAATTTTGCAATCACTAAACACAAAGTTCCTTTTACTGCAATTGATCTAGATCAGGGTATTGAACAGGAGCACAAGAAAATGAAGATGAAAGCAGGGTTTATCAGCATCACAGGAAATGAAGATGCCCAGGAAAAATACTTCCTAATAGCTCCCACACTAAGTTGTACAAGAATTAAAAGACTACGCTGGAACTGAAACAAGGCAGCCAAACTCACTGCATCATGACCTTGTGCAAAAAGAGGATACTTGTCAATGCTTTAAAGATTGTAAAGGAGGATAATCCAATTGTGAAGACCGACATGTTTAATCTTGTAACATTTGCTGTCACTCCTAGCAAAACATGTAGCAACATTGAAGACCATGACAAATTGGAGTGAGAAGCTTTGGAAAAGTTCATTTCAGTTAGGATGGTGGGAAAAACTGAACTTCTGGGATGCCCAAAAGAAGAATAAGTGGTTGTACTTTAAGGATGTAGGAGCTACAGCAGAGGCTAATGTTAGTGGACAAATCAAATAGGAAAGACAACACTTGCTTGTGACGGCAAAGAGTAGACCAGAAATTCCAGCGGAGATTTTGAAGTCACTGTTGCTCAACCTTCTAATTTCCATTCAGACAAATCACAAGTTGCAGCCTCAGTTCTGAATATTCCGCTACCAGATGGCAGAACCACAGAAGAACCAGAAAGTGAAGTTCTGATCATTGACGCAATGTGCATTGTTAACATGGTGCCCCGACATGACAAATAGGGGGTCAGTTTAGCCAAACAATTGTGCATTTTGTGATAAAAGCATATAATTGATACACTTAGAGCCAAAGGCAATCCAAAAAGATTTGGATATTGAAAATATTGAAATTTCATGATGGCTCAATGTCCAAATCTTTGGGGAATGTCTTTGGTTATAAGAGACCAAATTATAGGCTTTTATCATAAAATGCACAATTGAAATTTTCAGCCAAGCTAATGACTGTCTATAGAAGAAAGCTACATGAGATTGGGATGCAAAAAACCCCCAAAAAAGCAGAAGCACTCATTGGATGTTATGCTTTCAAAGGAACAGACGACACTGGATCATTCACCAGCAAAGGTGTATTGTATTGAGCTACTTTAAAGCATTTGTGCAAGCAGATAATGATATTCTTGATGTATTTGGACTCAACCACAAGCCATCAAACTGGATTGTTGATTAAATGGAGTGATATCTTTGCTTACTGTACAGAACTGGATATTTTAGTGAAAGTCATGTCAGGGAACTTAGGTGAGCATTATTTGCCCAAAAAGATACAGAGCTTACTACATGGCTCTAGTTTGGAAATCATCAATAAGCCCTGTCCCCAGATTCCACCACCTACAGACTATTATTCGGAGTTAGTGGATGATCGACGTAAGCCTGTTTTCTGTGTCAACCCGCCAGCAGTAAAAATGTGTTTGCTGTAGAAAAGATTCTTGAAATTCGTGGCAATTCCATCAAAGACAAAAGGTATTCAGGCTTATCCCATTCCCCAGTTAAATTGGTCTGCAAGAAACCTTACTGAAATGATTGATTGGAAATCTCCATTTGAGCCAATCCTGACATCAGACTTGACTAAGAATAAAATTGAAAGGTTTTTAAGCAAGCCATTTAAAATGAAATTGATTCCATATCACTCTCAAAGTGTGAACGATTTGTAAAGGAAGTTTCAAATGCTTCTGCTCATATATTTGGAGCTGAGAGACAGGACAGTTTTGTTTTTGCTCGTTGCCATGCCTGAAAATTTTTACCAAAACTCGAGAATAAATCAAATTTGCAAGGGATGATATGAATTCTATTTTCAGTTAAAACATTTTGATATCACTGTCTTTTTATATACTTATTGCTAGCACTGTTAGATAATTTTTTGGAAAAAGAAAAACAGAAATTAAAATGTTATGGGAATTCTATAATTTTGCTATATAGAATGAATCTCATTTGCATAGTCGTTTTTTTCATTTTCTTTATTCTGTTTCATACATTAAAAAGATATTCAATTAATTGTTCTGGAATTTGTTATCATTTTAAGTAAATTTTATTGTTTATTGGATAAAGAAAATTGCTCTCGTTTTTTTTCTTCTATGATTTTATTTACAAATAAAACGCTTTTATCTCATGTCAAAATAAAAATTAATGAATGAAAAGTCAATGCATTTTGACATCGTTCTTAGCCAAACCTATTTTTCAGACATTAAAGTTTTTCTTAAATTTAATTCAGTTTCTACAGTGTAATTAATTAACTACTAAATCTTTATAATTTTCTTAATTTCAAGAGATCTTATTCAGCTTGTTTGTTAAAAAAAAAAAAAAAAAAAAAAAAAAAAAAAAAAAAAAGGCATATTTTTTTTCTGATTTACACATTTGTCTCTTGGGGAAACATTTTAATTCCTATTTTTTCAGAAACCTCTTTGAGTGGCTTTACTGTCCCAAAGAAAGAACTAGATAAAGAATATCTTATACTTTTGATACCATCCAAATGAAAACTGACTTGTTTAATTTCATAATCGACTTATATCTAATTTTGCCAAAACTATCTTTTAAACAACACTGACGCGTGTATAGTCATATACAGGATGGAATAAAATAAATTATAAAGGTGCAAGATCTGATTTTAAAATCATACCTTTTAATAATACAATACAAAATCCTCTTTTCTACTTTTTACTCGTAGACAAGCATTTACTTATATGGATTTTTAATAATACCTGTTGTATTTGTTACACCTTGAATCAGATTTTTCATTCATTAATTTGCTCGAAGACATAATTTTAAATAGAATTCAAATTTGTTTTTTTAAAATTCACTTTGAAAACAGCATTTTCCAACAATGCATCTTCACAAAATTACAAAGTGATGAGTCAGCAACCATATGGAGTTTCTGTAAACTTGATATTTTATTTTTAACTTTTTTCCCTTTTGTTAATGAAACTTCGTTATATTCCTTTTAGGTCTGTCATATTTTTCTAAAGCCTTTATCATAGATAGTTCACTCAAATGCTTAAAAATAAATGTTTTCAAGCTGAGAAAGCTGTTTTGTCAGTCATTTTTGATAGGCTCAGCAATTTTAAATTGGTTTCTGACTAATTGGCAAATTAACATCAGCAAAAATGATCAATCAGTAAAATAATTAGTTTGATTGCATATTTAGTGCAAGCAAACTATTGTTCTATGTATTTTTATCATTTTTATTTATTCCGGTCATCTTTGGCGCTGCTTCTCCTCCTACAGTTTTCGAGATGGCAACACCATTCCAACGCACCTATTAGTAATAGGTGCGTCTTAAATGCTGTGTATTGAGCTTACACACAAAATCTCTCAATGAATTACAATGAGTCACCTCCCTGCATCGTAGCTACATGTACACAACACAATATCTCCAAAAGTTCCTAATGAATTTCATTGAAATTTTGTGAATGGGTGGGCAATAGGCTAAAGAAGAAGTGTTTAAATTAACCCAAATTTAACCCCACAAATTTTTTTGACTACCCCTCCCAATTTTGAATAATACATGGTTTAAAAATTAGTCAACATTAATGTATTTTTTTTACTAAAATAAATTACAATGTGGTATCCCCCCCCTAGGTTTTCATGTCACCCCACGCTCATCAACAAACTGATGCAGTGCAATCAAACTAACATGCTCCAGGAAATGCACCCGCACCATCTTGTTGACTGTTAATTTTGTTACTTAAAAAATCACAAAATATGAATATACATGCTTGGATTTATATTTATATACTAACAGTAAGTGTAAATAAATGAATATTTAACTATATTTATATAGATATTATTGTAAGGTTTTCCGGTATTCCCTGGGCTGAAATAAGTAATCATTGTTGCTAAATTCTATTTCACACAATTTCTATTTAATTTCACAATTAAGTATGGAACAGAAAGAACAACTGTAATTAAGAAATAGGCCTTTTGTTTCAGCCTTTTCTGAAACTGGGGAAAATATTTAGTTTTAGTTATTTTGCTTTTTTCATCCATACTAGAAAAACATTCAAACACAATTTTAAAACCTAAAATATCCAAATGAACAAAAGAAATTCACTTATTTCTGATATTTCAATCTGTTTATATAATCGTGTATATATAAGGGAGAGGTGTCACAAAATTATCTGCGTAGGTCTGTGTCTGTAACACTATATAAACCACCTAAACATGGGCCAACCAAATTTGGCATGCATACTCAGAACTATAATGCTAAAGTGGAACCTTACTTTCTGTTCAATGTGAGCCGCAAGCATGATTTGCCAAATTTTGCACTTCATAATTATGCTATTTAAAAGGATATCTAGCTGGAATTTGGTGCCCCTGTAGCCTTTTGCCCAACAAAGCCATTTCTGGCTTCATTTTACCTATATTCTA
>VCCN01005916.1:4410844-4424942 GCA_006491835.1 Architeuthis dux | reverse complement strand
CTCCAAAAAGTCATATAAAGGCTCCAAAAAGTCATACAAAGGCTCCAAAAAGAGATGTAAATATGATAGTTAAACACAGCATACAAAGGCTTCAAAAAGTCATACAAAGGCTTCAAAAAGTATAATGTATTGATCAGATATTAACATAATAATGAAGTCAAAAGCCATTCATTTGTTCTTTATCAGACACACAACTGTCGGAAATCTCTGGATGTGCCTCAAAAAGAAATTACGATGACAGTTTAGCATGTCAGATGCACTGTTGCTGTCATATCTAAATGAATTCATGGTGTGCAATATTCTGATCAAAGAACAAATTAATGGCTTTTAACTTCATTATTGCATAAATGTCTGATCAATATGTATAGTTATATTTTATGGAGCCTTTGTATGACTTTTTTGAGCCTTTGTATGTATATGACTTTTTGGAGCCTTTCTATGCATATTTTACATCCGTAAGAACAAGGAATACCATTACCTCCAATGTTCCCTCCAATTTTTTATAGTCAGTGAGTGCAAAAATCTTGTTTAGCAATTTTTTTCCTATGACAAAAGGTATGTGTGCACTTTTGAATTTCGACATAGGGAATCAATATTTTTTCAATAAAACTCTACAGAATTTGAAATCTTTTGTGCACACATTAATTTCCTTTGTGCACTGGTTGCAGTTTAGAGGGAACTATGCTCAACGGGCTTTTTGTTTAAGCAACCAGTAAAAGGAATTAGAATCAGCTACATTTTTAAAAGATGTTTTTAACAATACAGATCAGTGAACATTCTACAAATACAATTTATGGACCTGTCCTTAAATGAAAGAGAATATTTGGACAGTGTGACTTCAGTAATATTATGTCCTTGACAAATTTACATTAAATCTTACTGATTAAATCTAAAAACAACTCCTTGTATGATTTGATCCCATTAGAAAATATGGTTGCAGAATATGAAATAATACTAAAAGTTAGTTTGATAACTTTCTGGGGAAAACAATCTGTAATTCATTTTTGTTATCCTAATAAATTAGAGGAAGAAGTGTGAGCAGTCAAAAGGCTTTTTTCTCCTATAATCCTGTGCTGTCAAGGCTCCACAAAGCCTGCTAAGATTCGCTTTGTTGTTTTAAATGCTATCAGTCAGCCTTGGAGCCATCACGTCTACAATTCTTACAGTTTTCAACAATAATCACCAATTACTGGTGACACTATTTTCCTATGACAACAGAAAACACTATTTTCTCATTCTTTTGTCTTCTATTAGTTATAACTCCATCCCTCCCCTAAAACATAAATATATAAATAAATAAAAGTAAATAAAAGATAAAGAAATAAAAATAAAATAAAAGTAATTTTGTTGTAAACAATATATTTTTTCTCTCTTTTTTAATTTTATCTTTTCCTATGTTACTTTCTCTGATCGGCTGCCATTTTTATATGAAGTCTTAATATATTTGAAAAAATGTTTATGGTAAAATACTCAAGAAAGATAATAAATGATCAATGTTCAAAACCCATCATTTTAACAAAAAGGTCAGTAGTTTATCTTTCAATAGCATTCTTAACTTTAAACCACTAACACGTAGCCTCACATACCAAAATTAAAGTGTTCAAAATGAACTCTCAGCATATTTTTAAAAAATAATTTAAAAAATAATTTTATTATTTTGCTAGACTTTTTGTTTTACACAGAAATATGTGAATAGTTTTATACATAATTCATTGCTGAAATACTTTCAAAATAATTTAGAATAAAAATGTTTTCTTATTCTGACAAAAATTATTATTTTTAATAGCAGTCATAAGCTTCTCAGTTGCAGAAAGTATTGATGATTACTAAAGTGGGTCAATATTAAATTATGAAAAAAGTCCTTTTCTATTATTTCTTAGAACATTCTTATATATAATTATATATCATGAAAATAACTTTGAAAATTAAAAATTGGATCTGCATTCAGAAAATGTCTCTTTGTAATATCTCTAGTAACATTACTGTGCATTCGTTTACAAGAGAAAAGCACAGATATTAGGTTTTAAAAAGTCAACATTGATCTCTTAGATATACTGTAAAAAATCTTGCCTTTTATAATTTGTAGAATATTTTATATTGTTTTTACTTTTGCTAAAACAAGTTACAAAACAAATGAAAAGGTGCTCTATGTATAATAGGTGAATATTTTTATTTAACAGTTTAAAAGTATTTGAAACTATTATTTTTATATAAATGCATTCACATAATAGGGTGCCTACCATAATGCAATAATTAGGAAGCTTCTCATTTTGCAGACCAATTCGCTAGTGTAGTGATGTCAATCCTCACTGAGTGCTCGACTACTATGGCTTCAGGTCAGATTAAGCTAAACTTAGTAAAGAACCATAAATGTATTCATAATAATTTACTGATAAAACTATTCAATATGTATATTTTAGTCTTGTTATATTTTTGTCAATATGCAAATTTATACCACTACAATGTCCACCAGTTATAAAGTATGTTGACAAATGTCAGGGTAGATGATACAATACTGGGGAAATCGAGCAAAGGCGTCAAATTTTGGAACACAACAAAACGAAAACAGAGGGAACAATTTTCAGCATCATAAATACAAAATAGTCATACAGAACAAAAGTAAAACAAGTTTTGAATGATAAAACATTTGAAAAAAATTAAAATAATTTAAGTGGCTTTTATGTTATGTTACTTTCTCTGATCGGCTGCCATTTTTATATGAAGTCTTAATATATTTGAAAAAATGTTTATGGTAAAATACTCAAGAAAGATAATGAATGATCAACGTTCAAAACCCATCATTTTAACAAAAAGGTCAGTAGTTTATCTTTCAATAGCATTCTTAACATTAAACACTAACACGTAGCCGGTTAAATTTAGTTTAGTCCAGTTTAGATTAAAAGAAAAAGCTCATCCTCTTAGTAAGCGGTCATCTCTTTGTAAAGTTCCTAATACTTAAGTGGCATATAAAGTTTATATATTTACCAGTACCACTGATGCTGCCACCACCACCACCTCAATTTCTACTAACGTCACTAATAATAGCAATTTGAATTTTATTTCAAGTCTCACCTGCGCATTCTTATACCAGTAGTTTTGGGAACTGTGATATTCCACTTAAAAGATTAACATTATCAAACATAAGCCAGTGAGTTATATTTTGGTGACATATTGTGAGCACAGAGAAAGCAAGGACATCTAAAAAAAACTGATCTTCTATCTGATAAAACCCTTTCTAAACTCATTTGTGTATCCATTCCTTGTATCTATCTCTGAAAGTGTTGCACTGTCATCATTACTGGAGGTACAGTCGCAGCTGCAAAAAGGAAGAAGGGCCATGCATAAAAAGCACACATGTCAACGAAAAAACGCACATGTCGTTAAAACCCTGGAGCTAGAACACACAAGGCAAAACACGCTGTGTTGAAAACAAACATCTTGCATTTTATTTCCTTATGTTGATGGATGAGAGGGACCCCGTTGTTTACAAAATTTAAAACAATACTTGTAGCAAACAACAATAGCAAGTGATGCAAAATGCAGAAGTGACTGCTTAGTCCCCAGATGAATCTGCCTCTTCTCTGGTCTGCTGGCTATTCTGTCTCTGCCTGTGTCTTCTGCTTTCCTTTGTCTTGCCAGGCTCAATTAAGATTAAATTTCCCATTCTCACCTTCCACTTTAGCCTTACCAGGCCACTTAAGATTCCAGTGATGCTACCCATGCCATGCATTCTGTTACATTCACCCCTTTGCAAAGAAAATATATACAGTGATACATCTCATAGCGAAGGACACTTATAACAAAATTTCACTTAGTGAGAGGCTCCAATTGCCAAAAAAATAAAAATATTTTCATCTAGATTTCATTCATAATTATCTAGATTGTTTTCAGACAGACAGATAGACGGACATTTGGTGAATAAGATTATTTATTCACTTATTACATTATTTAGGAAGTAATTAGTACATTATACATTATTTACAAGGTTATTATTAAGGTGTTAGGGGCCTGGAATTTTTATTTAGAATGAATTACTGAAATCCCATAGGTTTAATTATTCCCTTAACAAAATTTCATCTAACGAGACGTTTTGTGGAACGGATTAAGAGTTACCATTGTACTAGTATATATTTTATGGTATGTTTCGTATTTTCTTTTTATATAGAGAATATCTGGGTAGCCCCAAAACCTCTGGAAAAACAATAGTATCCATGAATTAATAAGATGAAACAAGTTTACAAATTCAAAGATACCATGAGAATGAAACATTTACAATAGACATTAAAACAATTTTAAACATGTAAATAGATAATGAGAATCAATAGACATGTAACAAATGAAACATCCAAATGACATCTCGGAAAATACAAAAAATGGAGCTAGAGGGAGAAAATGTTGTTGTTTTTTTTAAATCCCCCCTCTAAATAGGTTTGTAGTAGAAAGGTCTCTTTAAGACGGTCGGGCCGCAGGGCACAAAATTTCTTTAATACAGGAGAACCGCAAGGCACAAAGTTTCTTTAAAACGGGAGAACTGCAAGACATAAAGTCTCTTTAAAACGGGAGAACTGCAAGGAACAACATTCCTTTAAAACAGGAGAACTGCAAGGCACAAAGTCTCAATCACGCAACACTTCTTTGGAGGGAACTTCTCCCAGCACGAAACCGGAAAACGAACTGTTTTCTTTGGTTTTACTATACACCAACAGCCTTCTTCTGACTGCAGTCAAAACCGAAAATAGCCCACTCCACTTATATCACATTCTGAAATGATCTAAGTGCCCGTATGCAAAGTGTCTGGCACAGCAAAACATGAGTGGGAAGCCCAGATGTTCCAACAGTGCCGCCAGACAAAGTCTCTTTGGCTGTGGCTGGACAGAAGTCTCTGGTTCGATCTCATGGTCAACACTGTTGTTACACTCCCCTCTGCTACTCAACAATCATAGTTTATATTTTAGGTATATACACATGCACAAAAATATTACACCTTTGTGTATTTACTTGTGTTCCTGTGTTTACTATCAGTACAACGATTAGTCACCCTGCTCACAGTCAAGGATGATGATCTATTTTTCATTCTCCAGTTACTATTTACTAGTTACTAGTTTGTTGATGACCCAGACTAATTAATCATAGTTGATTATTTTATCTTATCTAAATGGTGTGCATGATAAGAATGAAAACAAATGATGTGTACATAAGTTCATAATCGTAATTGTTTCTGTGTATATTTTTAATATTGGAGATGAGGTAATTCAAAAAATATATTTGTAGGTAATCAGTATTAAATTAACAAATCTTATAGTAATGGAAATTTGCCTTAAGTGGTTGAAACAATCTTTTCTCCCTGAAAATTGCGTTTTACACCAAGAAAACTGTGTTAAGCCTTAGATATTTTACTGTTGCAGGTTTTAAACTATATTTCTGAAGAGTTCCATGAATCTGGAAGCAAAGAAGGGATTTTTTTGTCCAACCATAAACTAATGTGCATAATTCCAAAGTATGGAAGCCTAAAAAGGAAAGAAAAATTTTGTCCAGCATCTAATCAATTACACCACTATTAGATATTTGGGCTATGAGAGAAATTTAATAATAAGTTACTGCCTCCTTACACTGCAGTATTGACTGCTGATAAAATAGTAGTAGTAGCAGTATTGTAATAACTTTTCATTTTTTTCGATTGTATCAACATTTCTTTTACTGTTATTTGTATTTTTATTCAAAAGAAAACATGCCAACTATCAAAACTAAAAGAATTAGTGTGCTCCCAATTATATGGTAAAATAAATACACCTATAGTTAAAATAACTGATGGGGTGTTTAGTTTTATTTTGCTTTTGACAATCTTTTACACTTTATTTTTATTAGAATTCATATCTGCTTAGTATGTTGTAACTGATTGGCGAGTGGCCTCAAAACAACAACAACCATTTTTATAACTTGTGATTATTTGAACTAGCCAGTAAATTACAACTATGTTTTCCAGGGTCACCTTCATCCTTTATTTTTGATCATGGTTGTGCTAAAAATGAATTAACCAACTAGGAAATTCTAAAAGTTTAATACAATTTTTTTTTTCATGGTGGAGGGGGATTCATCTCTATATTCATTGGAGAAAGTTATGTAAACTGAAGTGCCAAAGAATTAGAGACAGCAGTACACTGGATGGTTTTGCTCTTCCTCACTTGTAGAAATGGATTCAATTGGATGACGTATGTGTGACGTAATAGATAAAGAGGTAGTGTAGCTGTGGTAGTGATGGCAGCTATTGGACATGTACAGGATTTAACAGTGTCTGGGGGCCAGAAAGATTGGGCACTACATCTCCAAGGTGGCAACTGCTCTAGATCTTTCTCGGGCAACAGTACCAAGGGTATAACAGGATTATGTGAATTCCAGACATCAGCAGCACATAAAAACTGCAGGCGCCCGCAGTTGATGCAAGAATGGGACTGCAAATGACTGATAAGGATGGTAACCACCCAACAATGGGGAACATTGCATCAAATCACATCCCAATTCAACGCTGGTGCCGCTCAACCCTTCAGTCAATGCACTGTACAGCGTCTATTGCATTCTATGGGATTTCACAACAAGGGTACAATTATTGACACCACTGCATCGGTTACTGTACCTCACATGGGCCAGAGAACATCATCCTTGGATCATGGAAGACTGGTGCTGTGTTCCTGGTCAGACGAATCATATTTTGAGCTCTTTCAGGCTGATGATTGAGTTTGTGAGTTGAGGAGATCGCATGAAGCTATGGCACCTAATATTCTGAGATGATCGCCCGTCTAAGCACTGACCAGGCTCGATGTTGCTTAACTTCAGTGAACATATGAGAACCGGTGTACCCAACATGATTTGGCCGTAACCAGTCGCAACTACATGTTATTGATATCTGTGATTGGTCAGCTGATCACATGATTTGAGGATAGTATGTAAGCACAATTGATCAATAAAAAGTTTGAGATTTTATTTTAAGTTTTGGTGATTCTTTTTGCAATAAATTCATCTAAGAGATGAGAAACCCTCATTTCAAACTAGAACAAATGTTTTCCCCTCTTTCATTGTTAGTAAAGTTAAATTCTTGGGAATGTAAATAGCAATTTTCTTAGTTAGAATAATTATTATTATGCATTGATTCTTTTGGATCTTTTTGGATGTTTGTTGTCTTTTCACAATGTTTTTGACATTGTACGCTTTGGCCTTTCTTTTTTTTTCTTTCTCCATCGTGAACTATATTGAGTATCTTATGGAGATCACATCGGGCAGCAATACTTCCTGGTGAGATCAATATATGAAGGTGTAATCTACATATCTCAACCTCAGTGATGTCATTCTTAAGGCTATCTCCTCAAAGTACTCCATATATATATTTGTCATCACTGTAGACAATGGTGATTCCATAGCCATGCCTGCTTCCTGTAGGTCAGTGTTTCCCAACCTGGGTGATATCACCCACCGGTGGACGATTTCAACTGTTGGGTGGGCAATGAGCAACTGAACAGAAAATGGTGGGTGATTGGAAATTTTGGTGGGTGATATAGGATTTTGAGTATTAAGAAGGTATTTCAACATATGCTACCCGAAAAAAACATTCAAAGGAGATATGCAAAGAACCTGTATATAAAAAAGTCAACGTTATTTGTTACCTCCCTTTGGTATTTTTTACTACATCATAAAAAGTCAGTTTACGAACCAGTAAGAAACTTTTACCAAACATTTTTGGTATGCTTTTGAATATTTACTATACAAGTGGGCGGTGGAAAAATTTTCCATGTGAAAGTGGACGATGATGCAAAAAAGGTTGGGAACCCCTGCTGTAGATATATGCCAGAAAGGCCAGCATGTACAGCAGTCAGATAAAGACAACAATGAGAAAGGAACTGGTCTGAACAGATCGATGTATAATAGTAACAAAAACTGTATAAGAAATTCAGACAGAATAATTCAGAATAATCATCGGTCACATTTTGGCCCAACAAATTGCTTTTTATTTGATAGTATAAATGATTCAATAGCTTAACTCCATCCCATTTCATATTAACTGAGACAATAAAGATGAAAGCTTTGACTAATTGATCATTAACATTGATTAATATATTAGTTCTTAAGATAATAATTGAATGTATCAAAGCACTGAATTGCTGCATATAATTTCATCATAAGATCAGAGCTGCAAATTGTGAGAATGTAAAGAAACATTATAAAACACTTCAGCTTCTAAAAATGAAACAATGGCGCTTGATTGAGACTTGTTCTTTGTAATGTTTTACTGAAAAGAATTAAAACTTAGTTTATATTGATACGAATGTAAGAGAGTAATATTTGATTTGTTCATTGGCTCAGAATTGCTGTGTCAAATTAGTCTGCTTTGAAGCCCTCTTTAGGGATTTGTTCATGCTATTTCAGATTCAATATATCCATGTATTATGACATATCAGTGTGAGACATAAAACAGCTGTGTAAACTAGGTCCAGATTATCACTCTCTTATAAAGGATTAAGCAGGAATCAGGCCACAATATCAGGTGTTGTGAGAGAGGAAAGGAAAATAAAAGAGAAGAAATTGAAACTGGGAGTGTGCAAACAGATCCACTTCCCACCACCACATTTCCTGTAAGATTTCCATCTCCCTAGACTGCCTTTACCATTGTTACTGTCTTACACTCTGTTTAGTTGCTTTACTTCTTCTTTTTGTGTGTGTTTTGAGTCAAGGAATCATTGTTCTTAAATCTATTACCACCAGGGTCAGCAAAGAGGGTGAATACTGACAATCAGGTCTTAATTAAATACAGACTAAATGTATTTTCCTTGTTGGAGTGAGATTGGCTCAATACAAACTGATCAAATGAAATCTTTTTCTGCTTGGTATTTATCATGGGCTGTGATTATTTGCATTATCAGTATTCAATACTGATGGATTTGATACCTACTTCTTAATTTCAACTAATTTCAGATGGGATTCAGTTGAGGGAGTAACATATTTTCTTTTTCCTATTTTTTCATGAACTGTTTCAGGACATTACCTGAATTTCATGAATTTTACAAGTATCAGATTGTTATATTTTATAGAGGTTGAAAATAATATGTTACTGTCTGTCTTTATTAAATATTCATTATAATGATCCAATACTATATAGATTTTTTAAAGACAAACAGATTAAATAAAATACTTTGGTTGTTATTATCTGATATAAACTTATTCATTACTGGCTGACTCCATGTAAAACAGTCTAAACTGAATATAGCTAGTGGTGTAATGCTGTGGGAACCAGTGGTGTAGCTAGTGGGGGAGCAGGGGAGCGGTTCTCCCCATGAGCACATTCTTCAAAAGTGGCACCTTTTCAAGAATCTTTTAACACTTTAGTTCCCTTGTGCAATAAAAGCTGAAACTCATTTTTTTAAAACTCTGTAATATGGCCTTGGGAGAACTTTCTGGGCTCATTACTTTATTCCACCAACCTCCCAATAGTAATGACAGGTTTAGTGACCAGATCATATTTGCAATAAAAGATTCCATCATTGCCTGAGTTTTGAAATTAGGACGTGTTGGAAAGAAAATCTCAGAAACTGACCAGGTCAAAGAAGAAGTGGCCAATAGAAAAAAAGACTGGCTCGGTAGAGTGGAGTTGATTTGTCTATAGATTTGAAACAGCAGAAAGGCTAGTTATCAGCCAGAATTTTCAAAGAGGTAGGTCTCGCTGATAAAAACAAACCCCAAAGAATATCTGCTTAAAGGAAGCTTCGCCCAACAGAAAAATGAAGTAAGTGGTTTTTGCATTGCCCTAACCCCAGTTCTTTTTATCATGAATGTGTTATAGGGGTACCTCCATGCAATTTATCTGTATATTCATAGAAAAGTAGTCTAGATGTGCTAATGGCTTTGATTCAGCATTTTGAAATGATTTGAAAACATGCAAAATGAGTATGAATCTCAATTCAAAGAGATAGAGAATAAAAAAAACGAGTTAGCACGAAAATGTGATAATAATACAGAATACAAGCAGCACAGAGAACTTAAAAGAAAACGATTCCATAATGGAATATTTGATGCTAAAAAGAAATTTGTACTTAAATCCTACTTAGTGTCCTTAGATTCTGTTATAAATATCACAGGTAAAAGATTTGAGCATTTTAAAAATGTGGCTTCCAAATTTAGTGTTTTAGATCCAAAGCATTTCGACAATGCAGATAATGTGAACAAATTAGAAATTTTAGCAGACACGTACTCAGATGTCATCCAAGTCAAACTGAACTTGTACAAGAGTTTCTTTCATTCAAAGACATGTACAAAGAGATAACAAACACTAGCAGTGTGACAAATTCAAGTGTTGAGAAACTGACCATCAACATGATCGCCAATGACATGTGTTCCATTTATCCTAACCTGTCCACATTGTTCCACATTGTACCACCTTTTTCTGACCCTACCAATAAGTAGTACTGTTGCAGAACGATCCTTTAGCACATAAAGTCGTACCTTCATTCTACAATGGGCGAGAATAGATTGTCTGCATTAGCTTTGCTCTCCATTGAAAGACAGTTGCCTACCGAGGTGGATTATGATTTTAACGGATGTGACGTGTCTAGTCCAATGTGAGCAGGCATTCTAGGAAGTGATTCCATATTCTAGAACAAAGAACACCCGATGAAGGCCGGAGAATATACAACTGAAACGTTGGCACATAGAGTATACAACTGAAATGTTAGTACATAAAATCGTACCTTCATTCTACAATGGGCGAGAATAGATTGTCTGCGTTAGCATTGCTCTCCATTGAAAGACAGTTGCCTACCGAGGTGGATTATGATTTTAAGTTTAAAATGTAAAATAATTGAATAACACATTTTTATTATGTTTTAATTTTAAATGCAATATAGATTTATGAACTTACTTTAAACCTTTTTTTAAAAAAAATTTTTTTTTGATTTTAAATACAAAATAAAAATGATGTACTTCCTTTAAAACTGTACCTTCCTTGATTTTAAATACAGAATGAAAATGTATAATGAATTTAACATTATTTGGAACATGCTGTGGCACCTTTCTTATGTGCTAGCTCCCCCTAACATTAAAACCTGGCTACACCACTGGTGGGAACGGCATTGCCATACTTATTTTGGGAGTGGGAACCGTGATCCGTCACTATTTACATACTACTAAAAATCCCTATTTGAACAATTCACTGATAAGAGAAGTATATTTCCAAATAGTCATCCCATATGGCCTCAAAACGCCTCTGAAATTGGTTAAGTTTTTAAAAAATTCTCATTTAACACTCCCCTCCTGGGGAGCAGGCAGCCCTGCATTCCTGCACATCCTTTTGCATCACTCCACCAATGAATATAGCTTGATTTACTGTTGGCTGAATTGGTGAGGGCTTAAATGAGTTTAGATTGTCTGTTTAGATAGGACTAAGACAAACTGTTATTTTATACAAGTTCATTTAATTTGATGTAAGCATCAAATTAAATGAACCATTTTTATTGATCCTCACTAAATTCTGTTGATATAAAATATAGCTTAACATTTAATTTAATGTAAACTCAGTGCTGGGTCAACTATGTAGCAAAAGTAGCATCCATGCCACAGGCCTGCAATTTCAACAAGGGTCCCACGCTAAATGCTTGCAAGCTATCAATTCCGATTCAGTGAATCTACACTTGCTCCATTACTTTAGTACTATTCTTCCTTCCACTTTTATGAATGACTGAGTGTTTAAGGTTAGCGATTTTAGCCAATTATCATTATTTTATTAAAGTAAATAATGAGAATGTGGTATCTGTATGATACATCATTGTGTATGGTATGGTCGGACTATTTTCCTCGTCTATATGTTCATTTATTCACAACGTTTCAGCTGTATACTCTCCGGCCTTCATCGGGTGTTCTTTGTTCTAGAATATGGAATCACTTCCTAAAACGCCTTCTCACATTGGACTAACACGTCACATCCATTTTTTTGTATATATATTCTTATACATTGGTGTTACGACACAAATACAAATGTATTTGAAACTGAGGTCATAGCTGCTGCACAACTATGAAAACAAAAACAAAATCCAATACTATTACTGAAATGTCAGACACATTTATCGTATTATCTGGTCTAGCAAATGAAAAAAAATAATTACTTTGCACTTAAGAAAATGTATGTGTTTTGATATTTATGTGTATTTTCTCAATTTAGGGCCCCTTTATAACATATGTTACAGGCCCGGCACTAGCTTAATACGGCCCTGTGTAAACTTATATTTAAAAAATAATTCTATCTGTAGATGATATCAGTTATTCTGGTACAAAATTGATATTAATTCAATAATTGCTAAATTGATTCAATACTACTTAATTAGTACAAAAGCAGACAGTTACTCAATTACTCAATTTATTATTCTTAATCACTGCTACCCACAACAGACTGGTTTATACACTGTTGTTGGGTTTAGGTTATTCATGTGTTCTGACATTTATATGTATCTATGTAGCTATCTATGTATCTGGACTTCGTCAGCTCTAACCATTCAGGGTAGAAACATTTTTGCACACCCACTCTCCTCAATGTTTTTTTTGTTTTTCAAAAATTCCCCTCCAAAATAGATTTTTAGTGGTGGGTTCAATTTACAATGTAAGTTTATGCCAAATTGATCCCTTAGTTTGTGTCCAGCAGCATTCTCACTCGTTTTTCTTTCCGACCACCACCACTGTTTAATTCCTGAGATAAAAAGAAGCATATATAGGTGGTGGTGATTCATAATTTCCCTAGGAATGCTAGTTTATACTGATTCTGTTAAAGCTGGTTTTATTGAATACAAGCAGTACTTATTCATTATAGGTTAGCAGCCTGTTTTATTGGAATGACAATTTGTTATTTCAGGCAGGCTCAATCAGTTGCTAAATGATTTAATACCATAAAGTCAATACTCTTGTAATAGACTATGAATTGATTCAACACACATAACACATATATTAATTGATAAAAATTTCATCAATACTAACTGACTGGGAATATTTGATTTGTGTGTGTGTGAGTATGTGTGTGAGAGCATGTATGCGTATGTGTGTGTATGTGTGTGTGTGCATGTGGATGCATGTGTGTGTGAGTGAGTTACTTATACCAGCCTACAAATATAGTACAAAGAAGGAATAAAAGCATGAAGTTGTTGGTTGGGTTAATATTTCTCACCACATACAAAACTATTAAGTCTGATGTGGGAAAAAATTGACTTGTTCTTTTCGTCATCAATGAACTATGGGAAGGTACCTAAAGATTTTCCATGGGCTTTTGTGTTTGTTTAATGTTTCATATCAATTACATGATTACAGACTAATTTTGTTGTCACTTTAGTGTAAAACATAAAAACCTTATCACACTTGGTCCTTGCATCTTTCAAACAATTTCTTGAATAATTTCAACTTTTAATAATAAAATAGTATGGGAAACTTGTATGTCATTTTGTTTTGATTCACAACTTTATTTTTAAGCAAATAAGCTGAAGTTTTGCATTCCCCACACTTCCATTATTTTTTAGGCTATATGACCTTAAATTTCAAATTGTTAGTGGCTTTTAATGTAGGTTTAAAGTTGTTTTTATTTTTCTTAATAATTGTAATCATAATAACTTTACATTTGAATCTTTCTGAATTTCAGTGATTATTACTTGCACTTTTTTTTGAGTTACGATTGAAATATTTTTTTTACATAAGCCATTGCAGATATTCTCGAATTGGACAAATGATAAGAAAAATCTTTCCAAAGAATAGCCAATGTATTTAAGTGAAAAGGACCAGGGAATACACAATGATCTTAGCTATAGGCAAAGAATGTCCCAAAATAGATTTTTTGACTTTTATTATTTCTCTAGAATCATGACTCGATTGGAAGTAAATAAGTTGAAAATAGATTTTATAATTACTTGATTGGTCACTAGAAGAAATTATAATCTTAATTCCTTTGGATGAATCTGTGATAATAAGTATCAGTAGAATAGGCTTTGGGATGGAACATAAGACCAAGTAGCTACAAGTTTCAGGTTTGATCTTTCAATCCCACAATTAATTAAATAGCAGAGAAAAATGTGGAAAGAAACTTGTT
>VCCN01005916.1:4389384-4404665 GCA_006491835.1 Architeuthis dux | reverse complement strand
CTCTACCATTAGTATATAAAGGTTAAAAGCATTTTTAAGGATTTATGGAAAACAAATTGAAAAATAATTGTGCAAACGTTAAATATTGAAAGCTGAGGTAATATAGCTTCATAACTGTACTATATTTATTATATACACTATAGTAGAGATGCATGAAACAGTAAATAAGCCTTGTCATATGACTACCTTGTCCTTAAGTATTCTGGAAGCAACCAATTGCATTTTTTTGCTTTAATTATCAAAATGTCTCTTGGGATTTTTGATACTTTCTATATGATACTTTCTATATGATAATCACATTAAAAATATTTTGTCTGTGGTGACATCTTGAAGTAAATTAGAATTTTATGACTTTTTACTGTCATCCCAAATATTCATCACTTACAATCCCAATTTCGTAGTTTACTTTTCTGTGTGTTTCCTCTTTTCCCTTTATATAAGTCATATACACCTACATTTGCATTCATACACATACACAGGTTTCTGCATATAAAAATGTACACATACCAATACAGAAGCAGGTCACTGTGTCAGAATTCAAAGGCTACATTGGTCATAAGTTGGCTTCATTTTGAAAGGAAATAAAGAATAAGTTTCCAATGCTAAATGTGTTGACAGGTAAGCTGTGCCATCTTGAGAGTTGTTAAATGTCATAACTGTCCAAGAATAATAATTGTCAATATCCATCGTCAATAGTCCCGTAACTGAATACAGTGTTTTTGGTCACCTGGGTGTGTCTTGGGCAGGATAGCCTGATGGAGCCCATCCTCCTCTGGAATTAGTTTATGCTGAGTGCTTAACAGAGAGGCATTGAGCACCACTTTTAAAGTCTTTGGTATGAATCAGCCATAGATTGAACCCTGAACTGGAGGCAAGCAATCTACCACTAGGCCACAGTGATCGGTATTGTCAATATAATATGTCACTATTTGTTGTGATGTCCTGTGTAATTAATTGATGAACATGCACTTATAAATATAAACTCCCACATTCACAAATATTTCAGTTAATGAGTATTGGACAGAAATTGTTATGCAATTCTGAATTGAAATACATTCACGGATTTTGAGACGATAGTTTTCCTTGCTTACCTGATTGAAGCAACTGGGCCAAAAAGATGAGTTTCCTATCTAGTGTTGTTGCCAGGAAGAAAGAAGGACATTTTTTTCTGAAATAAATGTGATAAATCAGTCATATGTTGTTTTTGACTTTTTTTTATGCTTGTTTTCGAATGTGAACACCTGTTCACATGACTGCATTAATTGTGGCTCATCTTTTAAGGTAACAAGATGAAATGAACTCAAGGTAAGGACAATACAGGTGTCACAAACATTGAAAAAAAGAATGGTAAGTGTAGTGAAAGTAAACTAGGTTCAAGTATTTTTGGGGGACTGTTGGAAGCCCAATTTCTTGAAACATCAATCCATTTACATCTGCTTCTCTTATACAGGGTCATTATAAAGTCCTCCTGTATAACTTTTGTTCTATATATGATAGAATTAATCTGTAATGAACATTTAGAAGCCTGATGCATATATTTTATCGTCAAAATCAAATAATTAATTATGAATGTTTATTCATTTTTAAAAAGATTTAACCTATATATTTAGAGGTTTGGTAAAATCTGTCACCGTTGTCAAAAGATGTTTTAAAACCCATTACAATAAAGATGCACCAAACAGGAATTATATATACAGAACAAAAGTCATGAATACATATAAAAGTTGGAGGAGCTGAACATGGTAATGTTGTGTGCAAAAAAATATGTATTTTTTTAATAAAATGATTTGTTCTTTCGATCTTAAGCCATTCGCCTGATGAGTTGTCTGTGGCAATGAAACAGACTGTCAATCTGTAGCGAAACCCATAACATATATAAAAATTACATATATATATATATGTGGGAATCAATTTTAATGGTTCATTACAAGCTGTACTTTAATTAGTTGGGAACCTATATTTGCTCAGCGCCAGTGTGAACGACTGCTAAACGAGCAGCCTAAATCATAAATATAAATAAAGAAACAAGCGCTGTGGAAGCTACCTTATAAGCAGGCTCTGCTCTTCCCACTGAGCTAAGAAATCTTTCATGGGAGGCAGGAGTTTTTAGGCTTCATTTTAGGTTTCTTTAGCTCAGTAGGAAGAGCAGAGCCTGTGTATAAGGTTGCTTCCAAGATGGACGCTGGTTCAATTGTGGTTTTTCCTGTAGTCTGTCACATACAGACTGACAGATGCAAATTTGGTGAATTATAATAAAGATTAATGAACATTTAAGTTATATGTATTTATGAATAAATAATAATATTATTTTTTATAAATGTTTACTTACTATGGCATACCTGTCAAGTCTCACACATTTTGCGTGAGACTCACACATTTTGATACGTTCTCACAGTCTCACGCATTAATGGAAAATTCTCACGCATTTTATAAAAAGTGTAAAATTTTCACACATTTTATGAAAGGTGAGAAATTTTATAAAAAGTGAATTTTCATAAAAGTGTGAACCTTTTGGTTAGTGATTAACAATTGTTGGTTGTTTATTTGTATGTATTCAGTATATTTTTAAACACATTTTAAGTTGGGGGTGGGGACGTGCACCCCCTCGCCCCTTTCCGGGCGGGTACGATTCTCACTCATTTTCAACATTGAAACTTGACAGGTATGACTATGGTAAGCGTAGTTCTTGCAACAGTTGATCACAGAGGGGAAATTGGATGAAGGGGGGAGAAAAAAGACCTGGGGGGCATAGAGTAGTAGTCTTTCTAAAACACAAAAGGAGGCATGGTCATGATGCTACAATGTCATTTGCTTTAGGAAGGGACAGAGCTCACATATAAAGTAAATGATTAAGAGTCTGCTTCTATCGTGTTTTAACAGCTTAAAGTTCTTGTTTTCTTCCTGGTAAAGTTGTGGTAAATTTACACTATTTGTTTTTGGTTGGTTTGGCTGTCAGTTCAGCACAAGTCCATACACCCGCTCAGTTACTGATTTTTAAAAAATATCCCACTCGACCACATACAATAAAACAATGTTTGGGAAAGGTAATTAATTAGTGCTATTAACAATAAAGAATCAATATCTAATAGAGTTTTACATTTTAAAATAAATACAATTTAAATACCAATTACTACCTGCCTAAAAAAATAACTTGAATTAATTTTCAAAAGAGATGAATTTGTTGTAGAGTTTTCTCACCAAGTACTTCACGAGCCTTGACTTGACTTTAAATTCAATAAATAGTCAGTAAAAATTCATCCTCACTCATATGGAGGGAGGGTGAAATGTAGCACAATGTAACTACTATAAGCTATACTGAAAACAAATAGCAATATAACTTCCTATTTTCAAATAATCAATAAAAACAGACAAATTATGAGCTTCATTATTATCAAAGTTTTTGATGATAAGACTTTGAAAATCCAGAATTTAAAGTATAGATTAAAGTATGTGGATAAACAAAAAAAGCATTATTTCTGTCTCTCACAGGCCATTTTCTTTTCTCTCTGCATTGATTCAAACCCCATGTCCTACAGATCCTTCTATAGGCTGTATATAAATCTGTTTAACCTTATTTGGTGGACTAGCTTTTCCATCATCCTGAAAAGAGATTTAATGCCCAAATGTTGGAGTCTTGAGATAAGCAGATATTTAATCCCAGAAATGGCTCTATGCCACAGGTGTTCTTAAACTTTCTTGGCATGGTCATGGCAAGAGTGATAGGAAGGGGGATATAGACCGAGAAGGAGAAATGGTGGGGCAATGTTTCCTTTCCTGCTATTTGCCTTACCAACTCCTGTCAGGCATTAAAACTACACAGATACATTTGTATTCTTAAGGGGAGGCACATACAGACACCCAGACTGACTGAAAAATGCCTAAGGGAGAAGAGATATGACAAAGAAATATCAAATGTTGGGTGGGTGTTTTAGAATTTTCAAATGTGACTTGTAGGGAATTGTAGGGATGTGTTTTTACATATACCTACCTACTTATCTACATAGCTACCTACCTATTTATATATGTACTAGCATATGCCCGTCAAAAATGAGGTGGGGGGGTGGGGGGGGGGTTATGTATGGATCAACAATAAGGAGCCAAAAGCGATTTTATTAGGTAAATTGTTTTTATTAATTCAAGTATCCTAATTTTAAGTTTTTTTGAAAGTCTCAACTTAAGAAAAGCCACTGACATTGTGCAGTATGAAAAAAAGAAAGTCATAGAAAGAAACTTATTCTATTAAAAATATAACTTATTTCCTTGCAGAATAAAGTTGATGGGCAAATTTGATAAATCTGGCCTTTTTAAAAAGCATTTGCCCGTGAACTTTTTGCTTTGGCCATATTTAAATTTTGTGCCATTTTGAGATTTTTTTTTTGTGTGTTGAGAGTATTTGCATTTGGCCATTCTTGTGAGTTTTTGGCCAGAAACTGCCTTTCCTCTCCCAATTGCTTCTTCACTGTGTTGGCTACATCAATGGATATCGAAAGGAAAGAGAAAGCAATTGCCATTGTTGCTTTGCATTGACAGACACAGTTTGTCTGTAGACTTTGGGTAGTGTTCTTCATTGCTATGGGAACAGCATATCTCATTTTGTAATTGTCCACCCGTTAATTCTATTAATGGTTGTACAATCTATCTCCTGTGGACCAGTCCATTATGAGTTGTAGGATCTCAGCTAGCAGACACTACAGACAACCAAACATCATACAACTATCAACCATACAAACATACTCATTTGCATATTTGTATAGATGTGTGTGTGTGTGTGCATGCATATATAGTTGTGTTTACACAAACACACATATATACACGTACATAATTGGCTTCCATCTGTCTTAATTAACTTGTGATATACATTTGCTGCGATGGATTGAGAAAATCACTTCCCCATGGATTTCCCCTTTCTCCTCTGTATACTATAAGACAATATTATTTTAAGGTGACTAGTGATATCATTCTCTGGATTCACACCATTTCTGCCAATTGAATCCTTCATAGTTGAATAGATGGTAAGTACAATGCACACACACACACACACAGGCACAAACACACAGATGCACATGCACACACATGCACACACATGCACATACACAAATACAAATGCACATTAATATGCGTACAATAAAATCTCACACCTATTTTTATTTATTTTTTAAATTTTGGCCTTTTATCTTAAACTAGCTGAATACCGCCTTGTCAGGTGGTTTCCAGCTAGTATGTATATGTATATGTATATTGAACAGAAAGTTCAGTTTAGCATTATATTTACATTGTAAATAGTGTAATACCCTATCTAAAGCGAACTCATGAAAACTGCTGTTTATTAGATAGTGTAAAATATTTAATTTGAAAAAAGAAGATTTTCCAATCAAAACTAAAAGGTTAAATTTCCTTAGAGAGAATGTCTTCTAAAAACCCAGCTTCATTTATTCTTTTATTTATTGTGACCCTGCAACTGTCAAGCAGGACTTTCACACCATCCAAAATTTCATTGAAATTCATGTGGAACTTTTGGAGATACAGAACAGCCAGGACTAAATAAAAAGCTCTGGTCTGAAATTTTGATATTGTTCTGTTTGTCTGTCTGTCCACACAATATCTCCAAAATTTCAGAATGAATTTCAATGACATTTTGTGGAAGGGTCGGCAATAAGCTATGAAAGAAGTGAGGAAATTTTGGAGCAAATCCATGCGGAATTATCTCCCCTATGTCCTAGCTAACTGTCCACAACCACAAAATATCTTCAAAATTTCTCTGTCTGTCCACACGATATCTCCAAAAGTTCTCAATGAATTTCAATGAAATCTTGTGGAAGTGTAGACAATAGGTTAAGAAAGTGGTAAACGCATTTTGGAGAGGATCCATGCACATGTAGCTATCCGTCCACACCACAAAATATCTTCAAAATTTCTCTGTCTGTCCACACAATATCTTCAAAAGTTCTCAATGAATTCCAATGAAATCTTGTGGAAGCGTAGACAATAGATTAAGAAAGAGGTAAACGAATTTTGGAGAGGATCCATGCACAATTACCCCCCATACATTGTAGCTATCTGCCTTCACCACAAAATATCTTCAAAATTTCTCTGTTTGTTCACACGACATCTCCAAAAGTTCACAATGAATTTCAATGATATTTTGTGGATGGGTGGGCAAAAGGCTACAGAAAAGGTGTTTACATTCTGGAGTGTGTTTATGACATTTGATTGTAAATAGCCCGAAATGACTTGTTCTGAGGCATATGATTCTTTTGCAAACTTTACTCAGCATGAAATTTCCTTTCCAACGATATGCAATATGTCCATATTTGAGGAAATCTTTTATTCCAGCTAGGGCACCACAGCGAAAAATCATCCAATATGAAAAATGGTGCCAAAATATTTTTGCAACTGATCTCAAATGTCTACCCAAGATATTCTTACTCACTGAAGGTCCGGCTAGCATGTCAAATTGGTTTCATTAGTCAACCCCAAAGATTCCTACGAGGCTCTAGTGCCAGTACTAATAATACTTCTAAGTATTTTATCAGATCAAACAAATATAAAGGTGAATTTATTGCTTGTGATATTTAGTTGGCTTGTGTCAATATAACAGAAGAATGTGTCTCAGTCTCTTTTCATCTCTTCTGTCTGACTTCCTGGCCATCCTAATTCTGACTGTTATTTGTTATCTATGAATAAGTCTCCTGGTTAGCTCACTGTCTTCTTCTTCCATACCTTACCTTGATGTTAAAGATAATGTTTTCCTTCTTTTAACTATCTTTGTGTAGCTTCCATGCCTTTTGATCTGCAAGGCTTTTAGTTATTTGTGTGTGTATCTCATCACACCGCCTTAGCTATACATTTTGGCACAGTTGTTTTTTTAGTTGAACTGATGATAGTCCAAATAAACACTCCAACATATTTGTCATAAAATCTCATGGCTATGTTGATTACGTATAGCATGTTGGATACAAGTATTAAATATTATAGATAGACTATGTCCTGCAGTATTTGAAGTATGCTATATACCAGTGCTTCTCAAAGTATGGGTCGGGACCCCTCGGAGGGGGGGTGGCGTTGCATAAAGATTATTGGGGATTGCAGAAATATTTGAATTTCTTTTTAAAAGAATAATTATGCATCTTTTTGTTTTTTTTAATTTCTTTATCTCTATACAAAAATGTACTCGTTCTGGGGCTTATTGTAAAATGGCTTGATGCTATTCAATCATTTTTTTTAAAAATTTTGTTTTTGTTGAGTGTTGGTAATTTCTTTTTCATAAAAAAAAAATTGTCTTTGTCAAAAGCGAAAAAATTGGCATCATCAGAAAGTAAATTTAACCGATCTTTTAGTTTTGGTTGGGAAATCGTTTTTTTTTTTCAAATTAAATATTTTACACTATCTAATAAACAGCAGTTTTCATGAGTTCGTTTAGATAGGGTATTACACTATTTACAATGTAAATATAATGCTAAACTGAACTTTACTTTCTGTTCAATATACATATACATATACTCAAATGGTTCTTCAGACGATTGAACACCTTCTTGTTATTTGTGTTGTAAATACGACGTTTCAGCCGATCCTTCTTCAGGTGTAAAATCCGAGTGTGATGGGTTATTTCAACCCAATGTGGCTTCCACTACAAGACAAAGACACAGAAACACCCAGGCCATGTGCTATAAAGGTTACCCCCTTTAAACATAACTTCTGTTTAACCCATCATACTCGGATTTTACACCTGAAGAAGGCCAAAGAATGGATCAGCAGAAACGTTGTGTTTTCAACACAAATAACAAGAAGGAGTTCGATTGTCAGTGAACCATTTGAATATTAATGACCCTTCTCAAAACTATAGAAAAAAATGAAAAAAGTTTGCTATATACCTTATATGTAAAGGATGAAAGTAACCCAGAAAAACATTCCTGAAGGTTATCAATATTTGTTTAACAAGCAAGTGTTTTAGAAGTTTTTCTTAGACTCTGAACATTATTATTAGATATAATACTATTGCATATATGGATGTGTTTGAGTGTGAGTGTGTGTACAATATTGAAGTGGTATATATTTGATTCACACACACACACACATATAAATTTGATTGCCTTTGGTGAGTCCCATCTTAAAGGTCAGCTGTAAAAGTGAGTTAGATTATCTGCACAGGCTTACCCCGTTATAACACGTTTTATTATGCTTGGTTTGCGATATAACGTGGGTGGATGGTGGACTGCAAAATATTAACCTAGCTTTTTTGGACCCCAACACCCACGTTATAATGGGGGACGCCTGTATTATATTTCCTTAAAAACTGTTGTCAAGTTCTATTTTTATTCTTGCTAAAAATGTGATAATTGAATGCACAAAAGACCAAATCAATACATCCATACTTCATACAGCATACACACATATAGATATATGAATATCATTCTCATACACATATGCATACACATTCACAAGATCTTATATACAGATATAAAGTTACAAATACAACACAAGGTTATTATAGTGTGCCCACCCCATACATGTACGTGAGGGTGAAGACAAAAACTGCTCCTACGACCAGTATCACAAAGGCACTTTTAGTGCAATGGGGGAGGTGCTGCCCCAGGTTCAGAATCACCAGAACTAAGCTTGTTTCATTTTTGACATGTCTCATCCAAAGATAAAACATGACTGATCCCTACCATAAATGCAAATATATACATGCCTAAATACTGAAGAAAACAGTAGCATGTTTAAAGATGGCAAAAATACATATGTAAGCAAATGTTATGATATGCAGCCACGAAAGGGTTATTCCGGGGTCAAACACCTGTGCGGAAATATAAGTGACCCGCTCACCTTAGGAAATAGGTATATGCATAGGTGTGTCGAAGCCATAAAAGGGACGGACGGTGTGGTTGAAGACAGACAGAGCCGAGCCGAGAAAGCACGAAGTTCAGACACAGTTTTCCCTGTTAGCCCCGGACTGTGTGCCCTGCACCATCTCTCATTATCTCTCTCCGACTCTGCGCATTTCACCATTGATGCATGTAGCTGAATAAAAATATATATGATATTTTTATAAACACTGAGTTCCAGTCTTCTTTCTATCCTGGACCTAACAAATTTTCCCCTGCCTATATAACACAAACAAGTCTGCGAAATGTGAAAGGCAGAAATATTCACAGAGATGCTGAAGCACATGTACATTCATGCACTAATATTAGAAACTGTCAATCAAAACTGTCAACATCGGTTTCTTCAGTTTTGAAGTGATTCTGCCTAGCTGGTTATCTATCTATCTATCTATGTACAGGCCGTTAGAGGGCTGACAATTTTAACATTTACTCATTACTTATTATATTAAATGCTTTTTTAAAAAATCCTTCCCCAAATAGGTTTTAGTTGGTGAGGGTTCAATTTACAGTGTAAGTTTATGCTAAATTTTACCTTAGTTTGTGTCCGGCAGTGTTCACGCTTGTTTTTTGAAAATTCGTTTTTTAGTAATCATTGCCAAATAAAAGTTGAGAGAAGTAAATTATTCATTGATCACCCCTTTTTCCAATTTTTTAATTGATCACCCCCAACACGGCATGCTGCCAAAAGATGTTGGTCAAATGACTAACCAGACTTGTCTGCATAAAGAAAAAAGATTCTATACTCTTTTGTCTGGGGAATTCAAAACTGTTGCAAATAAATAGTAAACAAACTGAAAATGCATTTAGTAAAGCTTAGTAAACAAATAATATACATACATACATATGTATGAAATCAAATGATGGATAATTGAATATCCAATCGACAGAACACGATAATTCATTGTAATTATACATATGTATGTATGTATAACAAATAATATACATACATACATATGTATGTATGTATATTATTTGTTTACTAAGCTTACAATCATTTTTAATGTATGTATGTTTGGAATACATTTAAAAAACATTTAAAAAAACATTGGTATATCTTTTAGTGCTACTTTTAGCTTCCATGTTTTAAAATATTACATGAGCCTCATTTGTAAGAAATCTCAAAGTGCCAAACATATTAGTGTGTATGAGTTTTAATATAGAACTAGCTGGACCTGTGGAAATTCCATGGGGATTGATAACTAAGATTACCCATTATCTCATGCCTCTGCTCTTTTCTCACCCTATGCTTATATCTTCTAATTCTCTCCCTTATCACTTCCAATCTTTGTTGCCAGTCCATGACTTTATCTAAATGTTATATACACATGATTAGTTTCATATGTGAAAATTCCTACCTCCTCAGTAAACTACCTGACTTTCTTATCTGCCCCTTCCTTCATGCCCTCTTATTAAACTACCTAACTTTCTTTTCTCTCCACTCTCTCTTCCTACCCCCCAGTAGCTAACTTTTTCAATCCCCTCTTTTCCTACCTCCTTATTAAACTACCTAACACCTCTCTTCCGACCCCTCCAGAAAACCACCTAATTACCTTTTCTTCCCTCTTTCTTTTTAAATAACATAAGTAATATTTTTATTTATTTAATTTATAGTAAAAGGAAAAGTAATACATTTTCATAGAAAATTATTCAGTTACTGCAAGAATATTTCTAGAAATTTCTGGAAAACTCAAGTTCAGTGAAAATGATCTTTTTCAACTCGATGAGCAACGTGCACATTTGAAGAAGCTGGAGACAAAGAAGGTGAAACAGCTGAAAATCACTTTAGAAGAACTTGAAGAAGGATTTAAACTTGTTGAAGCCTAGGATTTTTATGTAAATGTCGATCCTAACATGGGAAGAAGCATGGAAGTCCACAGAAAATTTGGAAAAAGCAATCGTTAGGTATAGGAAATTGTACAATGAGAAAAGAAAAATCAAAATCTGTGAGTGTGCTGTTAATTTTAGACAAATAGAGAAATGCTATATTTATGATGTAATAATGAAATAGATAAAAAAATATCATAATTACTTTTATTAAGCTTAGCAGTTAGTTTTGGCTTCATATGCAGCTAAAAGTGTTTTTAAACACATTTTTATGAGTCTTGATGGATGATCTGAAAGCATTGGAATTCAGTGTAATTATTCCCATTGATTCTATTAATTGTTTAAATGTAAATTTGACATTTATGACAAAATATTGGGCCTACGAGGTCAAAGGGAAATTTAATTTTTTATTCATTCCTGGACGAGTGGACAATAATATAGGTAAAAATGATGAGGTCCACCAACCACCGGCATTATATCACAAACCACGCTATAACGAATTGTTTTATATGAGGGGTGGGGGTGATTATACTAGAAACAATTGATATAATTAAATTTGATGTTTGAAATGATGTTTTAAGTTTAAATGATAAATTAAAATCAACGTATGATTTCATATAATATGATAATGTAGCAAGATATGATAAGTTGTCTTTTGAATAAAAACTCTCTCCTGAGTTGTTGATGTTAATTGAGTGAAGAATAAGAGGGAAGCTCTTTGTACTTGAGGTTGATAGGACAATATGGCTGTCGTCACCTAAACAGATGCCCTGTTCTTCAATCAGACAATGCATACCCTCAAGGTTTGCAATTCATCTTACTCCACGTTACTTTCAACAACTATTCTTTTTTTTATAATGTGGTCTGTCAGCCCGTAAACTAGGAGGACATCTCAGCAGAGGCAGTCAAACATATCATTTGGCATATGAATAAATGAAGGTTTCACCAACCTACCTTTTTGGGACAATGATAGAAAAGGCAAATCATAAATGATTTCTCAGAGCCCTCAGCTTAAATTTGTTTACACAGTATTATGTACAGTTATTTCTATAGAATTCAAATTATGCAGGTATCCATAAATAAACCATTGCCTCTGTCACTCTTTCTCATATATGTTTTGATAGTATTTACATAGAAAACAGTCACAATATATGAAGGAATCTAGCCCATCACAATATTTTTTGTTTAATAAAAACAAGCAAAAACTTAAAGAATTAGTAGGGTTATGAATAAGATGACAAAGGAAATATCAAAAGAAACCTGAAGAATTAGAAAGTAAATTAATACAATATATAATTTTGTTTTCAATATTTACTATTTATTTGTTTTTCAATCATATATAATTTTGTAAAAGTATATAATTTTGTTTTCAATCTATGTGTGCGTGTACAAGCAAATATAGACTAATATTTTGCCTGATATATATTTTTAAATTCCGTTGTCTATGCTTTGCTTTGTTGTTGAATTTTGTAGTTTAAAAGGAAAGTCGCCTAAACTAAAATTAAATTCCTATGTTTCTTTTTTCTAAAATAATATTTGAATTTTCCTTTCCATGACTATTTAAAAATCTTTCATATATTAAATGGATAATGTACACTCAAATCATATCAGTCTCTCTATATAAAACACTTGAATGAATTTAGATAAACTATTAAGTCTCTCAGACATATTGGGAGGTTCATCAGTTCTTTAGGATTCTGAAAACAAATCATTCTTTTAAATTAATTACAAATGAACAAGTATTTGAAATTAGCACCAAAAAAGGGTGTCTGGAGGAAATTTATAAATGATTGTAATGTAGGGATGTGTGGTCAGATTGATCAGTTAACTAGCACTCTGGTTTATATATGGCAGAATCAAGAAAAATGGGAAAATGGGAAATTCAATGAATTAAACAGATTAAAAACAGTCAAAAAAAGAAAATTCCCAGATGTGAAGTCAGATTTTTCAGGAATATAAGATAATACCATATTTTAAAGGGTGCCTAATTTCAGCTTGCCTAGGGCACCAAGGACCCTAGGGCCAGCCCTGCTGTGAAATAATATCAAGACTATATCAGTTAATCATTGATAAGCAACTTTTCTTTCACTATAGCAGATATTAAGGTTTATAATCCATTATGCTTTTAGAAAATGGTATCTTTATTTCAAGATAGATTTGATTTGTTTAATTTATTCATATTATGAAAATGCCACAAAAACCTAATTTACAAATATATGGAATCCGGATCTCTGATTTGCACAAAAATATGTAAATGAAATACTTCCCAACAACAAATAAATAACTAAAATAATCCTTTCTGAATAAATTCATTTGTCTAGTGGTATTATTTGCAATAAAACAATAAGTTACCTGAAATGAAATAATTATTTTAATTGCAAGATGTAACTATGGTTATTTAATAGTGAATGATTATTTTAAGACTTAATGCGGGGGAAATGTGGTTTATCATATGAAATAATCGGTTATCTTTGCTTATCTGGGGTTTTATAAATGGTTAGTTATAAAATGGCCACTTCCGTTTAACTTTAGCAATATGGCTACTTCCGTTTAACTTTTATGATTATGGTTATGACATAATTGTTTAGTGTTACTGGGCGGTAGAGTTATGAGTGTTTTTTATTACAAAAGATTTAATTATATGAAGCAAGGCAAAACAATCAAACAAACAATCGTTGTATAACAATTTCTAGGAAAGTGATAGGCTACTCGTCAATTATTGAATCCCTACAAAATATTTCATTGAGATCAATAATGCAATTTGCAGCTGCACATCGACCATGACTCATAATCAAATTCTTGTGATTTCAATCTACAATGTTATCGGAGATTTTAATTTTACAAAGTTATTTGCATAACGTTATCTTAGAGTGAGAACGACAACGTTAATAATTAAGATAAAATTAGTGACTTATTTCTCACAACAATTTAAAATAAAATAAAATTCATTAATTGATTTAAAATAAATTATATAAATATTAAATTACTGTCTTTTGACCCAACCCAACTAAGTCATAACCGCCATCGCCACCCTACCTGCCAGTAACTAAACAATGTCATAACAATAAATGTAACCCCACCAAAAAAACAACAACAGCCATTTTTATTGTTAAAGTTAAACGGAAGTAGCCATATTGCTAAAGTTAGCCATTTTATAGCCAACGTTTTAAAACTCCAGATAAGCAAAAATAACCAACTAATCTTATGAAAATGATAAGCAGAATACGATAGGGTTCTGTACAAAAAAGCTGTGATTCTTCCTGCCTAATATAGATATCATATATTTTTACTGATATGAAAATTGAGATGTTTTCCAAACTTATATAGATACATGAATTTTTTTTTTTTTTTTTCAAATACAAGTTAAGAAATATTTTATATCAAACTTTATAATATTTGATTTTTGACATGAAAATTGTAATACTTTTTTTATCTGCTGTACAAAATAAAATAGCAGTTGGTGCTTGCAATGAATTTACTGTTACTTGTTTTTCTAATATAAAATTTGTATTTTCAGAATGCGAAAGTAATATTTTTCATTATGCCACAGGAATATACAGTTATCATGGAGTTGTCCTTTTTCTATTATGATTATTTTTTCAAGGCTGAATTGTTTTTTTTTATTAGAGACCATCAACCAAAACTGTCAAAAACTTCCAACATAGGCTTCTTCAGTTTTTAAGTGATTCTAGCCTGCTGGCTATCTATCTATGTATGTATGCGTTATCTATACAGGCCACACCAATGAAGCAAGAGTGCTGAAAATGTACTCCTTATTATAACTAGGAAAAAAAATTATTTTTCTTTGTTGAAAATTCTCCTCCAAAATGAGTTTTGAGTGGGGGTGGTTTCAATTTACAATGTAAATGTATGGTAAATTGGTCCCTTAGTTTGTGTCCGGTAGCATTTATGCTTGTTTTTTTAAAATTCAGATTTTTAATTGATCAAACAAAAGGCAAGAGAACCTAACTGCTTAAACAAATGAATATGAAAAAAATAATTAAACTTTAATTTTCCTCACATATGACTGAACTGCTGGCTTGTTTTTATTCAAATAACTAAATTAAAGAGTTTAAAATTGAGGATAATTTTTATAAAAGTCGCATTGCATCATGGATCATGAATTAAGCAGGGGTGGTGGTGATAAAATTAAGTTACTTTGATGAAAATATACCATATGAATTTAAAAAAAAGAATTCTACTATGAACGTTTAGGGCTGATGGCAGACCAGATACATAAATACATACATGTACATATAAATGTCGGAACTCATGAATAACCTAATCCCAGCAACAGTTTTTAAACCGGTCTGTTGTGGGTAGCAGTGATCAATTACATGCACAACAGATAGCATATATGAGAAGAGGTGTGTTTTCTCACCCACCAGGTGACCAACGTTTTTTGGCAGCATGCTGGGTTGGGGGGTGATCAATTAAAACATTGAAAAAGGGGTGATCAATGAATGAGTTAATTCTCTTTCCTTTTGTTGATCACTAAAAAGTCTGATTTTTCAAAAAACATGCGTGAACTCTGCCGGACACAAACTAAGGAATCAATTTAGCATAAACTTA
>VCCN01005916.1:4287809-4299073 GCA_006491835.1 Architeuthis dux | reverse complement strand
TAAAATATTACATATTTTATTAAAATATTACATATTTTATTACTATTAATTAAAATATTACTTGAAGAAAATCTTTCCTATGACTTTTTTCCTACCCAGAAATCAAAGTTATGACTTTTTTCCTGCCGCACATTGTGATTTTTTCCCAAGACTTTATTTCAAATCACCGATAAATCTGTACACTAGCACCACAACAGCCTACATTTGTATTTCTTGTCCAGTGGTATAGAATGATATAAAAATAATTGTGCTTAAAGCTTATAACAGACAAGACTGAAGGGGTTACGGTACTTTCATAGCGGGCAAATTCATAGCAGGACATTTCATAACGAAAAGCCACTTTCTTATAGCCGAAACGAAACAATAAAAACATCATTCATCTGATGTCGCTAAACTATGAAAAAGTTAAGACATTGTCTGTCATGTTAACAAAGCAAGCAGGATGAATTCGTTTTCATCTGGTGTCGCTAATCTATGGAACTCATAAGTAAAAGTAAATAATTTCATTTTTACAATGTTATTCAAAGCTTTTGAGGGCAATAAGTAAAATGAAATCTTTTAAAATAAAGTTATGCAGTAATTATCACTGAAAAAAAACATTATAAAAATTAAATCTATGCTACATAAAAATAAAAACTTTTCAGAGTCATTTTTCTTTCAATAGCATCAATATTTTTGCTGTATTCATACAATTTCGAAACAGTATTTTTTAATCTTTGGAATGGATGCAAAAGAAAGTTTTAATAATATACATTTAGTTTATGAGACCCGTTAACAATATTTATACTGTCACCATTTACTAATATTTTCTTTTCGTTTCGTTTCGGCTATAAAAAGTGGCTAGGAAATAGCCATTTTCGCTATGAAATTGCCTGCTATGAAATTGCCTGCTATGAATCTGCCGGCTATGAATCCGCCGGCTATGAACTCGCCAGATAACGACTGAAGATTTCCTTTATGGATTTGCGAATTCGACAAAAGGATATTTCGAAAAAGAGATAGATAGACAGGTGTGCCTCGCCATGGAACAGTGGTTAGCAAGCAAGTCTCGCAGTCCATTACTATTCTACTGAGTTCGACATTGGATGATACCCAACACGTGTGTCAGACTAAGCTAAGCTTGGTAGCATGAACACGAAATGAGTTTTAAAAAAAGAAAAGAAAAGAAAAGATAGTGCAAGAAGGATGAAGGGAAAACAATGAATAAATTTAAATCCAGAGAGAATAAAAGAATCCTTTTATTATGTTGTTTCTTTTTTCTTTTGGGCTCGATGGTATTCTTTCTTATAAAAAAAAGGGTAATATCATCGCGAGCTTATGTTAACGTCTCGGCGTCCCAAATTCGAATGACAAACACAGTTTTGTCATTTCGACCGTGCGTCCCCCTCACAGCGTTATCGAAAATTTTAAATCACATTTTTGGATCAATTAGAAAAGAAGTTAAAAACTCATTTCAAACAGGCCCCATCTAGGAGCCCGCCCCAAAGATATACATACTGTGATTTGGGACGCTTCTTCAGTGGCCAATTCAACTGCCGACCAGATTTCTTGTCAGTCTCTTTGCCACTCAAAAATATATCCAGTGTTGCCAATTTAGCGCGTTTTCGCCAAAAACATTTTGGCCATTTTTCTGGCTATTTCTGACCATTTTTAGCGTCTTTTTTGTGGTTTTTGGCAATTTTGGAGATTTTAAAAGATCTAGCGCTGTTTGGCAGTCAAACTAGCGTGAAAATATTTTTTGAATTGGCAACACTGTATATATCCCCCCGCTCTAGCACACCACTCTTTTACTGGACAATATATCCATTGCTAAATTTAAAACATTCAACAAAGATAATTCCAACACCAAAGCTAAACTACTGACTATCGTATTGGAGCCCAGATACAGAATAGGTTCAAATACTTTCGTAGCCATATTAGGGAGATTTCGCTACATTAAGGAGAAAGGAAAAACGAGGACATTGTATGGGCAAACAAGTGCGAAAGGCATGAAACAAAATAAATGAAAGTGTATTAAAGTTGGAAAAACAGATTAAGAAGAAATTGAAAACCAACTCAGAATAGCACAGAGAGCCATGGAAAGAGCAATGCTAGGGATAACTCTAAGAGATAGAAAAAGGTCAACATGGATCAGAGAGAGGACTAGAGTGAAGGATATTATACAACTAATTAAGCAGCAAAAATGGAGATGGGCCGGCCACATAGCAAGAAGAGATGATAATAGATGGGGGAAAAGACTAACCGATTGGTGCCCATGGGACTGTAAACGACGTATGAAAAGACCAGACACAAGACTTGGCAGAGGTTAGCACAAGATAGGTCGTCATGGAAGGAGATGGGAAAGGCCTTTGTCCAGCAGTGGACTTATAACGGATGATGATGATGATGATGATGATGATGATGATGATGATGATGATGATGATGACATCGTCTGGTATCTAGGCATATGTATATGCGTACATATTCCTACTCGTACGATATAGGTATGGTTAGGAGTTTGGGATAAGTGAATTATGTACCACTAGCCGGGTATGTACCACTAGCGGGGTACGCCGGGTTAAAAAAAGGACTAAAGCTTTCATGCCTGTAAAAAAAGGTATCCCTTCACTTTTGACCGTTTAAAGGGGGGAAAAGGTTCCCATCATTTCTGACCCCTTAAAAGTGGAAAAGAAGTTTTCCTTCACTTTTGACACCTTAAAGGGGAAAAGAGTTTCCCTTCTCTTTCACCCCTAAAAGGGAAAAGTTTCCCTTCTCTTTTGACCCATTAAAGATTTATAAACATCTAAAATAAGAATATATGTATATTGAAAGGAAAGTAAGGGTCCAGTTTAGCATTATAGTAACATTGTAAATAGAGCCCCCTCTCTAAAACCTTTTACTTTCAAACATTCCCCTAGGTCCATTGAGTATGCATGCCACATTTGGTTGTACTGCACCCATGTTTAGGTGGTTTCTATAGCGTGACAAACAGTGTGACACCTCTCACTTAAATATACAGATAATTATATGTAATAAACAAAATTGCTTTAATTGGTTGAAGCAATTTTTTCTTGCGTTTTACCCCAAGAAAAGGGTTCTATGTTTTAGATATTTTACTGAAGCAGGTTTTAAAGTATATTTACAAAGAGTTCCGTGAATCTGTCAGCAAAAAAGAGATTGTTTCGGTAGCCAAATACTGACGTTTATAATTTTAAAGTACGGAAGCCTAAACGGGAAAAAAGATTAAGTTGCATTTTCTTTTTCTCACCGATTAGAAACTAATCAATCTCTCGTTCTAAACATAGGAAACAAATAATTTCTCTATTCATTTTCATTACAAATGGCACAAAGATTTCTAACAGTAAAATTAATTGTTTCCAATCTGAGTCCCGTGGACTCCTACATAATAAAAATACTTAACAACGGCAACTACGTATAATAAAAATACATTTACGGTTGTTTTCAGCTCCCACTATTTTGAGGTTTTTGTCAAACCCTAAAAAGGGGGACAAATTAACACCCGGCTCGAGTTGGTGTCGGACGGGAGACAATGCTTAAAAGATGGACTGTCCAGCGTAAAGTTGGACGACTACTAAGCAGCTGCCCAGTTCGATTATGCGTCCGTCCGGTTTGGGGAAATTATTAAAAACGGCACACAAATAAAAAGAAATAGGAGACTTAATGAAAGAAAAACAATAAAAAAAAATGATAACGTTTAAAATTGAAAACAGGATGTTAATGCTACACTTTGATCTTGTACCAAAGGCTTTATTTATTTACCTCCCCACGAGGGCAAATTCGACATGAAGTCTTTTTTAATGTGGGGGTTCGGCCTGCACGCGAACGTGCAGAGGGGTGGGAATCCCAAGTCCCCGTGACTAGGGACCTGAGGGGGGAGAATCCCAAGTCCCTGTCATTGAGACAAATGCCCCGAGGACAGGGATGGGCCCCAAAGGCTCCTCAGGACGGATCCCGAGTGTGCTAACGGGCTGACCGCCTCTCGACCGGCTAGCCAAGATATCCTGCGCAACTTCTCCCAGGCATCCGAAGATACCCGAGCATGCCACAGGATCCCCGAAAGGCCGTGTTTCTCCGAGCTTCGAAGCCATGGCGGTCTCGAAGCGCAGATACTAAACTTTGTCCTTGGCGCGTTATCAGCCGCAGCCAAGATATCCTGCGCATATTCTCCCAGGACGATACCCGAGCATGCCACAGGACCCCACACGGGCCGTGTTTCTCCGCACTTCGAGGCCATGGCGGTTTCGAAGAACAGAGACTACACATTGATCTTGAACTAAATGCCGCAGAAGGGGCATTCCGATCTGGACCCGACTGCTCTTGATAGTGCCATGAAGTAATTACAATACATTTGTGTAAATGAATCATAACTTTTAAATAGGTAAAACAAAAACGTTTAAGACGGAAGTAATTATACTGATAATATGAATATCGAATACCGTCGAGACTGGCCGATACCACTCGAACTGATTTCACGCTATACCGCCCAGGCCTCGCATCGACCTGAGCGATAGGAGCCAATATATTTACTTTCAGATTCAATTCAAGACTGTGTAAAAAATCAAACAATGCTAGGGCCAAAGGAAATGTGTTTGTTATGCATTTGTTATGAAACTTTATATGTTACCTTTTTAATCCCCCCCCCCGAAGACTTAAATCAGATTAACGGCGATCACGTTGTTTACTGTTTAGCATCCCAAATTATCACGGTTGTTGTTTGTTGTGGTCAGTTACAACAACATACTAACTAAGCAGATATCAAATCTGATAAATAAATACAAAACTTTTCAGAGTCATTTTTTCGATAGTATCAACATTCTTTTTACATCTATTTGTATTTCATTTTTATCCATACAATTTCGAAAGAAAACATACCAGTTTTCTATCAGTCTTTAAAAAAAAATATGGTAAAATAAATAATACACCTATAGATTAGTTAAACTATCTATATGGAATTTTTAATTTAATTTTACACTGTTTTTATTAGATTTCATATCTGCTTAGTTAGTATTTTGTTGTAATTGACCGTCAAGTGCCATCACTACAACAACCGGGATAATTTGGGTACCTAAACTACGTGATCGCCAGATTGAAAAAGATACACTTTGCAACATAAGTATCAGAACCATATTTAAGTATGTTTGGCTTTTCTTTTGCTTTCATGTGGCGACTACTTATTTCTTTCGTTTCAGCTTTCTATATTCTGCCCCCCCCCATTCACGGGAACGGTGGATCAGGGTTTTGGGCGTCTCATATAGCTTGGTCAATGAAACAGTAGTACAGTTAAACAAACACACAAACATCCCTCACTCTTTCTTCTCTCGGAGTATCAGCAGCTGCCTTGAATGAGATTGTTTTTTTTTCTTAATGAAGTTGAATGGAGTTGCTGTACGCGAAAAAAGAAAACAAATTTCAAACAATCAAAATAAGGAATGGATTTAACTGTTTGAGTAAATAATTTCTTATTTCCAATTCAAATATTGGTAGGCCCGATTTAGGCCTTCCACAGGAACTAGCCGAAAATCCGCCTGAATGAAAACATTGAAAAAAATAAAATAACACCGCACAAAAAAGAAAGGTGAACACCAACAGATACAGGGAAGCGAAAATGAAATGATTTTGTTCGTCTT
This sequence comes from Architeuthis dux, assembly GCA_006491835.1. NCBI lineage: Eukaryota > Metazoa > Mollusca > Cephalopoda > Oegopsida > Architeuthidae > Architeuthis > Architeuthis dux. The sequence goes on along the minus strand of VCCN01005916.1, from coordinate 4,293,446 downwards.
GTGTGAATGTCAAGGAACCGGCAATTGGATGAAAAAAGTAGTTTACAGGGCCCACTTGTAAAACTGACATTCTTTTATATGCAGGCCCGTCGGAACAATTTTCTAATATATGTTAAATTTTTAGAAATATTATTGTGTCTCCCTTCCCTCAATTTTCCTTCCTGTCCCAAAATAAATTAAAGGGGTTAAAATTGAACACTTTGCCAATGGTTGAAATTCAACGCGGTCCCTTTTTTAGGCGAAGCGCCTAAAAAAGGGACCGCGGACTTCAAAATGCCTTTCCCCTTCTCTTCGCATTCGACAGCCGTGCTGACAAGACCTAAAAAAAGGAGCTTCCTCCCTTTTTGGGGACTGAACTGCTAACTTTCATTCTGATTTTACATCTACTCCAAACTACACAGCAAAATGTCAGGTCGTGGCAAAGTAGGAAAAGTTAAGGGAAAGAGGAAGACCCGTTCATCCAGTGCCGGACTTCAACTCCTCGTCTTTTTCATAAAGGCAACTATGCCAAATTGCCCTTGCAAAAAGGCCGGCCCCTATCTTCCAAACTGTCCAGTAAAATGCAAAAAGCTAGCTTTAAGATTACAGAAAGAGTAAATAAACCAATTTAAATATTTTTAATTTAATTTTAATAATTTGGAATACATTTGTTCTAAAGTTGCAAAGATTCTCCTTTTACTGCAAACAACCAATGCTATCAGTGAGAGATCTTTTCTCCGCCATGAAACGAGTAAAAACATACTTGAGGTCTACGACAACAAATAGCAGAATGAGCCATCTAATGATGCTTCATGTACAGAAAGAAAGAGTTGCCAATATGAGCTTGATTGACGTTGCAAACGAATTTGTTGAAAGAGTAGATAATAGAAAGCAGATTTGTGGACAATTTACGAACAGAGATTTGAGTAAGAAAATAAATATAGCGCATAAAGGCACGCAAGCATAGGTCACAGAAGAACAATTTAAAGAAGAGAGCAATTTTTGCGTTTTACGGTCAGGTCAATTGCTTTCTAATTTTTGAATCGAAATGTCTTTGCTCGAGTGAATTGTACGGAGAAAGTAACACTAGAACGAATGGCTGTAAATGAATATAACAAACTCAGTTATAATTTTTCAGTCAATATGATTAATAAATGAAAAGGTCTGTGAATGACTTGAAAAATACATTGATTTATGACAGATTTTGAAGCTGTATTTTCAAAAATCTCCTAAGCGGCCTTTTGTTCATAATTATCTTCATCAATTAGATATCTGAATATCATCATATATCCATCAAATAAATAGTACACCTTTTACAATAAGGCAGCCCCTACCCTCATATGAATTTCGTTCCGACGAGCCTGATATGTAAGGACTTTATATATGACTCTTTATCCATCTCTATAATCCTATCTGTAAAGAAGAGAAAGAAAACAAAGAGAATTGTTATGTTTTAAAAACATTATATCTACATTTTTTCTTCTGATTAATTATCAATAATTCTGCAGGATTTAAAGAATCCGATTGGTTAACAGGTTTGCAGAATAATCCGTAATTTTGCAAAGAACCTTTGCAATGTTGGAAATTCTTCTTCTCAATGCCATTCATAGCAAGGAATACGATGATGAGTTGAATCACCTACAAGAGAACTATGGAGGCGATACCAATGTTAGTGTCTTGAAAACAGAATTTGAGATCAGTTGTAAACTGCTACTCGTCGATCCTGCCACGACTGCATCACTGGAGTGATCATTTTCTCTGGCACGTAGGATTGAGACATGGTTACCATCGAGTATGTCACAGAAGAGGTTCAATTCTCTATCTATGAATGACTTGGCTCCGCGGACGGAGATTTGGGACGGGTTTTCCGTGTCTTTGTTCAGGTCCTAGGTAGGCGGGGCCTGAACTTGTGAAATCCGTAGTCTGCGCAATGGAGTTTTAAGGTGAAGTGCAACGTGCGCGCAGCCGACCCCACCCTTTAAACCTTGGGTTTGCACGCTATGGTCCACGGCAAGCACTAACTTTATGCCCCTCCACTTTTAAAACCGACCTGTGGGCCCTGGTTTATATGTCCTTTTAGGCGTTTATCAAACAATACAAACATTACTTGCATAGATGGTTGTATTAGAAAGAAAGAATACATTTCTTCTTATTCAAATGGTTCTTCGGACGATTGAACTCCTTCTTGTTATTTGTGTTGTAAACACGACGTTTCGGCCGATCCATTCTTCGGCCTTCTTCAGGTGTAAAATCCGAGTGTGATGGGTTAAACAGACATTATGTTTAAAGGGGGTAGCCCTTATAGCGCATGGTCCGGGTGTTTCTGTGTCTTTGTCTTGTCGGGTTTAGATTTGTTGAGAAGTGGAAGCCACATCGGGTTGAAAAACTTTCTCGTTATCATTCTCTTTTCCCATTTCATATATTTAATTGTCTTTTCTTCGATATGGCTTTCTTTCTTTCTTTCTTTCTTCCTTACAATTTTTGTTACTTTTTTTGTGAAAGAGAAATATTCCTGACGAAGGCCAGATTGAAGGTTACGCCATAATGAGAAAAGTTGTGGTTGCATGGGACAAGGATCGTCTGCAACAAAGAGACCAGTTAAAAAAAAAGAAGATACATGCATTGAGGTGATAAGACATTTCCCCAAATTGAAGGAGTGATCATCCAACCATCAAGTCCCAATGATTGTTCCCTTCTTATTTATTTTCTTTTTCTTACATGCCTTCAATGGATTGTGTTTGTCAGTGTGTTGAATAGATTTATGTGAAAAACAAAAACAAAAAAAACAAAAACAAGATAAATGATTTATGCATTTTATCCCTGTGGGCATATTTTCTTTCTTTCTTTCTTTCTATTCTTTTTACAAGTGTGAACTTCGTAAAAAAAGTTAAAAATTTCATTTTATCTTCTCAAGAGACACAGATAGATAAAAAAAACCTGACAGCTTCTGAGTGATGAGAGATGATAGACATAATAGAAAGCAAGATGAAAGGGGAACAAAGCCTGTAGTGACAGATTGTGCAATCACGTACATGAGAAATGTCACAACTACAAAAGCCAATGTTATCTGTACGGGTCCTTAACCGAAATAGAAGAGCCACTGTCTCCAAGGTCGCCATGCCTAGATTTGATGAGGTTCAAACAATGAAGCTTCCCTATTGCCAAGATTAATTTTTAGATGCGCCAGCCTCTCTAGTACCGATCGCCGTCACTGACTGAATGACATATTGAAATTTGAGTCCCTTGCTAGATCTTCGCACAAGAATACCGTATTTACCCGAGTACAATGCAATCTCGAATGTAATGCGACGAACACTTTTTGTAGCTAAAAAAATCAGTAATCTATCTATATATTCAAATGGTTCTTGTTATCTGTGTTGTAAACACGACGTTTCGGCCGATCCATTCTTCGGCCTTCTTCAGGTGTAAAATCCGAGTGTGATGTACTGATGAAATAAATTATGTTTAAAGGCAGGACAGGACACAGACACACCCGGGCCATGCGCTATAAGGGCTACCTCCCCCTTTAAATATAATTTCTGTTTAACCCATCACACTCGGATTTTACACCTGAAGAAGGCCGAAGAATGGATCGGCGGAAACGTCGTGTTTACAACACAAATAACAAGAAGGAGTTCAAGAAGGAGAACGATTTGAATATTAATGACGCTTCTCAAAACTATAGAAAATATCTATCTATATATGTATATTATCATTATTCTTACACTCGAGTATAATGTTATCCGCTAGCGCAGCTATGGTCTGACTTTCAGGCTTGCTTTTTTTAAAGTTAGGATTGAATGTAATGTGGAGAAAAGACAGTAAAGATATATCTTACGAAGAATGGATCGGCCGAAACAACAAGAAGGAGTTCAATCGCCCGAAGAACCATTTGAATATATCTTATTATAATTCACCGAATGTCTGTCTGTCCGTCCGTCCGTCCGTCCGTCCGTATATGACAACCTACCACAGAAATCACGCACCATAACCCCATGAAATTTTATGCGTACCAATGTGAACCTGAGAAAGGATTTTAGCAAATTAATTTTTGAAAATCACCCTGCCCCCAAATATGTTCTTAGGGGGGGGGGGGTCGATTTACAATGTAAATTAATGCTAAAATGGACACACTTTTTCAGTTGAATCCCGTGTGTACTGATGAAAAACTGCTTAATCGCAGAGCAAGTGGGGACTTCGTCACATTCACAGAGAGGAGGGGAGAGTAAGAGGAAGATATTGGCTGCTGATTGGAAATGCTTTATCTCTGGATACTTTGGGATCGTTCATAGAGAGGGGCTGAGAGTAAGAGGAAGAGCAGTGTGTATGTACACTTAACATTTCCCCGAGATCGTAAAAAAAATTCTAAAGGTCACAAATATCACTTTTTAAAAACAAATTAAATTAAACATTATCTGATTTCCATCCATCTATCTATCTATCTATCTATCTATCTATTTTATTAATTCTTTTTTTGACAGCATTTTATCCTGCCGGTTAGGGCAATTATTCAGCTATTTTTCAAAATCTGTCTTTATTTTGAATGTAACAATGGGGAGAAAACTTAAGAGCGAGTCTGAGAAATGAAAAAGAGAAGGAAATAAGTATGAATATTGGCTGATGGAGATGTCTCGTCTGGAGTAGAGACAGACGACAGACAAATTCATTTACTTCTGTTCATCCCCTGTCTTAAGAGATGCCCATACCTAGAGAGGAAGTTCAAAAGCATTTTATCTTAGCGGGGTGCGAGGTGAATGGGAGTGTACTTCATGTATCAGAAAAGAGAGATAGATAGATAGAGAGGGGGGGGGGGCGATAAGGACAAATATTTGATTCTTCCACCACTCACCTACAACGACTCCCGTTTCCTCCACCATACATGCCCGGCTGAGTTTTTAATTGCTGTCAGTGGCCAATGATCTTTAAGAGCTTAGGTATGGAAACTCCAACTAATAATGTGATCTTATTAATACAAATATTTAAAAATAGACATACTAAACGTGTGTATGAATAATGACGGTAAAACTGTATTTTCCATTTGAATTATTTTAATGGTTCTCATTATAAGTGTTGTTTGGCAATAAGGCTTTCAGCTTTTACTCATGTTTCATCAGCGTTGTTTGGCAATAAGGGTTTAAGTTTACTCAAGTTTTATCAGAGTTTTTTGGCAATACGGCTCTCAGCTTTTATTCAGGTTGGATCAGTGTATTCTGAGAATAAAGCTCTCAGCTTTTACTCAAGTTTTGTCAGTGTGGTTTGGCAATAAGGCCTTCTGCTTTTACTCATGTTTTATCAGTGTTGTTTGGCAATAAAGATCTCGGCTCTTACTCAAGATTTGTCAGTGATGTTTGGGAATACGGCGCTAAGCATTGGCTGATATTTTATCGGTGTAGTTTGGCAATATGGTAGGTATTTATGCGCAAAATACGGAAAATTGACACCTTGATATAATTAAACGTCAAAATCATATAAAACTTAATTTTTTCGTTGGAAAACGTTAGTGTCATTAGTAAGTTGAAAGATTGGCGAAATATATGAGATAAAAATTATTTGTGTGCACCTTATAAAACGGGACATATTATTGAATCAAAATAGTGTAAATCTGTGCGAAAAAGTCAACAAAAGATTTTCCGTACTAATTAGTAGTAAATTTTCTCC
>VCCN01005916.1:4262874-4274980 GCA_006491835.1 Architeuthis dux | reverse complement strand
AAGTAAGGGCCCAGCTAAGCCTAATAGCTATATCGTTAGTATGACGTCAACTCCACTTCAGCAAATGTAAAAATGTTTTGTTAAAAAAACGAATCAACTATTAATACGGTTTTTGGTTTTCACGGTTGAAACCAATTTTAAACTAATAAAACAACGAAAAACTAAAACAACAAAATACTGAACATTAAGTGAGTGAGAGAGGGAAAAAATACTACACCTTTGAACTTTTAACAAAGTATTTTATGAATAAACAAACATTGAAAGTAACTATTACTTAGTAATGTACAGTTCACATAACGCCCTATGCTTTTATGATGTATTAAAAGGTACATTATTTTGATTAGTCCGTTATTCGCGTGCAGGACCCCCCGTCTTTAAAAAAGACTTTATGTCAAATTTTGCCGCTGTGGGGAGGCGAATCAATACGAGCCTTTTGACTTTTGAAGATCAAAGTGTAGTATCTGTTCTTCGAAACCGCCATGGCCTCGAAGTGCGGAGAAACACGGCCCGTATGGGGTCCTGTGGCATGCTCGGGTATCGTCCTGGGAGAAGTTGCGCAGGATATCTTGGCTGCGGCTGATAACGCGCCAAGAACAAAGTTTAGTATCTGCGCTTCGAGACCGCCATGGCTTCGAGGCTCGGAGAAACACGGCCCTTCGGGGATCCTGTGGCATGCTCGGGTATCTTCGGATACCTGGGAGAAGTTGCGCAGGGTATCTTGGTCAGCTGGTCGCGATCCCCATTAGCACACTCGGGATCCGTCCTGAGGAGCTTTTTGACCCATCCCGGTCCTCGTGGCATTTGTCTCAGCGACAGGGATTTGGGATTCTCCCGCCTCAGATCTCTAGTCACGGGGACATGGGTTCCCCACCCCTATCCTTATCCCGGTCCTCGTGTCATTTGTCTCAGTGACAGGGATTTGGGATTCTCCCCCTTCAGGTCTCTAGGCACGGGGACATGGGATCTGCCCCCATGCACGTTCGCGTGCAGGCCGACCCCACATTAAAAAGACTTCATGTCAAATTTGCCCCCGTGGGGAAGCGAATAAAGAAAAAGATCAAAGTGCAGTATCTGTTCTTCAAAACCTCCATGGCTTCGAAGTTCGGACGAACACTGCCCGGGATACATCCTGGAGTCCTGGTTGCATGCTCAGGATTCGTCCTGAGAGGTTGCAGAGGATATCGAAGCCTTCTTGCCGAGAAGTTGAGCGGGCCCTTGTCCGGGATTCATCCCGGGATCTTTGTCCAGCATGCTTAGGAGTGACCACTGACCAGCTTTCCTCAGAAATATAGGCAATGGATCACTGAAGCTCATGGTAATGATGCAGTAGATGCAAGCATGTGTCTGGAATGGTTTGTGAAGTTTAAAAACGATGTTGAGCTCTAGGACAAAGAACGCTTGAATGGACCTGCAAAAACTGATCAATTGGAGGAACCTTTGAAGGAAGATGCGACAAAAGCCAGATGTGATGTTGCAGGAATAATAGAGGTGAATGGAATCAATCAACTTGTTTAAATGATGCATTGAAATAGAAAAGACGTTTTTTTCTGGGCAGGATTTTGCTGCATGACAACACCGGTTCTCATGTTACAAATGCGATGCAGCAAATGATTCTTCTACATGCAGCATATTCTCCAGACCAGTCACTTTCAGACTATTACTTGTGTTGGATAGTGGGGTGAATGTCCTGGACTTGGCGAGAAAGGAAGGACTCAAAAGCTGGTTGTAAACATATGTGACATATTTTTATTTCATAGCATACAGTTTTGTCGGCCGGAGAATGAAGAGTAAGAGAGAGAGACAAGGAGAACTGTCAGTCTGTCCCCAACAGGGACAGCGATCTCGTGCCTTACAGCTCCGCTGATGTCTGATTCCTGAGTTTTCTGTCCGGGTCTGCTCTGAGTCCTCTCGTATCGGCTCTGAGCTTTATGGATTCCGAACCCCCACGCTTGTGTCATTTCCGGTTTATCCTGGTTTTTTTTTGACACCTACGGTGTTTACCTGGAAATGACCCTTTCGTGGCAGCATATCATAACACTTGTTTTACTCTCTGTAATATTCCTTGTCTGGTCAGCAGCTCCAACAAGTTCAAGATATTGAAAAATTACTTAAAGGATTCATTGTCAAAAAATGTTGGAGATTTTTGCATCAATCTAATATATATACATTTGTGTGTGTGTGAGAGAGATAGCAAATTCACTCTTATAGACTCATAACTATATCTTATGCAGCTAAACACAAACTAATAGCCAGTTGTGTGACATGGTGTAACAGTTGTCAACGCAGAGAACAGTACTGCACACACTGAGCTGAAGCATTTAATATTCACTTTGCCTTAATAACCTTGCTGGTTGATAGATAAAAGACTAGCATTTTACCACTCGGCCACAGTGATTGGTATGTCCAGGCAGTATAAGCAAAAGGTTGTTACACCCATTTGTCAATCTTAACAAAGACCAATTAATCAAATTAATAGATAAAATAAACAAAATGATCCTTTTTTTCTACTTTTCTCTAATTTGTCTCACTCAACGATTCATATAATGCCGGGTTCCCAACCTTTTTTGCGTCATCGCACACTTTCACATGGAAAGTTTTTCCACCGCCCACTTGTATAGTAAATATTCAAAAGCATACCAAAAATGTTTGGTAAAAGTTTCTTACTGGTTCGTAAACTGACTTTTTATGATGTAGTAAAAAATACCAAAGGGAGGTAACAAATAACGCTGACTTTTTTATATACAGGTTCTTTGAATATCTCCTTTGGATGTTTTTTTTTCGGGTAGCATATGTTGAAATATCTTCTTAATACTCAAAATCCTATATCGCCCACCAAAATTTCCAATCCCCCATCATTTTCTGTTCAGTTGCTCATCGCCCACCCAACAGTTGAAATCGCTCACCGGTTGGCGATATCGCCCAGGTTGGGAAACCCTGATATAATGTGATATAAACGGTCTTGTTTATTACATATTTGACAGGACATAAGAGTGATCGCTGCAACATAATCATATATAGTTGTGCCAAGAAATCCTAATTGTTATCAATTTTGATTTTTTGTTAATTCTTCTGGATTGTCTCACTGTTTTCCTCTTTTCAATTCTTTTTGAAACACAAAGATTTTCAGTTCCCTTTTCTTCTCACAACCCCCTCCACCCACCCAGCATAAACCTAAACATTTCCACCATAAATACATTTATTCTATGTTCCAGCTTGAATTTATCGATGCCTGTATAAATAAGAAATAATCATGAAAAGGAGAATAAAAAGAGCCTTTTTTTGATAAAATGAATAAATATAGGAGTGTATGAAACTGTCTATAGAAAGAATTAAGTGAATCATGCACCACTTCGCTATTTCTATAGAGTTCAAAATCTCTCATAAAAGAAACAAATTTTTTCTCTTCTACTCACACTAAAAATGGATATGCATGTCCCACTCTTCTTTGTTTATAAATCTCATTGCAATGCTTTTTGTGACTGTCTATGGCATTCCAGGTTTTCTAAAACAACATACTTTTTGAAAACTATTTTTCTGTAATTTTGAGAGAGATGGGCCAGAGGGTGTTTGCCGCTCACAACCGATATAATATGGTATTCTGAACGACCAGAGTGGCAATTAGTTGTTTATTGGAACCGTTAACTCCGAGATACCCGATTTTTTTTCCATTAAAAAAACATAAAATTATTCGTTATATATTTTCAGCAATTAGTTGGCTTAAAAACCTATATAACAATTTTCATTCCAATCGTTTCAGGAGTTCCAAAGTTCAATATTTTTTGTATGTTGACATATGGTAATTTACATGTAAAGAAAAAAACAATCGGACCGACCGTAACTCACTATTTTTTCAATTCCTGGGGTTTTATAGCTAAATTTCAGCAAAATCTGTCAAGATTTGAGAAATCTTCTCAATTGTAAACAAAAACAACGTTTTTGCTTATACAATGTAAACAAACAATCGGATCAGCCATAACTCACCACCACCAGGTAGAATCTCTCTCCACAGGCCTACATACAAAATTTCATTGAAATATATTAAAGAATAACAAAGTTATACAATTGAGAAAAGGGATACAACGATGACGACGGCAACAAACACCCATAGCGAATGATAGTCCCCAGCCTTTTTTGGACCGGGGAGAAAAAGGTTCATACAATTCACACTAATAGCAAAAGAGATAAAAATGTTCATACAATTCACACTAATAGCAAAAGAGAGAAAAAGGTTCATACAATTCACACTAATAGCAAAAGAGAAAACAATCTGATTAGTCATTTTTATTGGTTTGTATTTGGAATAATGAAATTTGATCCAGATGAAGAAGATTGGTGTTGTTGTTGGTGTCAGAGAGAATGCTGTTGGTATTTATACCCAGTGGGCCCTGTGCTTACCAACAAAAGGTCATTTATTCTGTCTGAAATCAATGTTCTCTTATTACTTATGTGGTAACCAGTGAAGGAAATAGGGGGTACGGCGTATACCTACTTCTCAATTTCCAGGGCTTTCTGTATGTTCAATGTCTACTAATGGAAACATAACTGTATACCTAGTTTCCAAAACTCAGCCTTACCATAAAGCTGGTTCTCCAAACCCATTTCCATCACTGGTGATAACAAGTCTTGCTTACTTGGTATTGGGAAAAATCGTGTTTGTCATAGTTTTGATCATCTAAGACAGAAAAATGAATTAGTAGTAGTTACCATCCACACATGAAGCAATAAAAAACACCTGTGTTTAATCTTTAGAGATGATTGTGCTATAACATCTTGCAACAGAACCTAAGATCTAATAGTCACCACTCTACCCTTTTTTAGCATTGAGCTTGACAATTATCTTTTGGAGCTGTAGAATCATTTATTTTTGATTGGTATATCAAATTCTACTAGTTTTTCAGTATTGTTGCCAGGTACCTGATAGACTGCCTCCTGAGAAATTCAGACATCGATACCTTAGTCTAGAAAGGAGGGATCCCGATGGTGTCTGGAACACACAGGCGTGGTCACCCAGCTGATAAAGGGGCCCTGGTGGTACTGGGGCTGGACCTTGCAAACGCCCATGAGTCAATAAGGCACAAGATGGTCAAAAGAGGCGCTGAACTGGTATCATATCCCAGCTAGGTTCAAAAACTTCATCTTGGAGTTGGAAAGTCTCTGCTCAGTCTACAACCTCAGAGTGGCACAACCTTGAGAACGGAATCATTACTGGACTTAAAATTTCAGTGATCCTTTTCGCACTCACCATGAACATGCTAGTGAAATCTGTTGAGATACCCCTCATCAAGTCCGGCGTCTGGTAGCTGCCCATCAGGAAACAACATCTGTCTGAGGGAGCAGGTTGATCCTGAGGGTCCCGAGGAGCTGACCACCTGGGCTCATATAGGCTTCAAGCCGGTGTAGTCCAGATGCCTGATGTTGAAGATGAGAATATGTAGCATATGTGTGTGTAACATGTGCGCATGTTTGTAGATAGTATGTGGGTATGCGTGTGTGTATGTGGCATGTGGTATGTGTGTGCAGGTGCTTATCTAGTATATGTGTGGCATGTATGTGCATGTAGAGCGTGTGTATGTGTATGTGTATGTGCATATGGTTATGTGCATGTGTGTACGTGTGTATATATAAGGCATATGCGTGTGTATGTGAACGTGTACATTGGAGTATGTAGCATGTGTGTATATATGTATGCATTGGCCTGTTTTGCATTGGACCTTTTTGCATTGGCCCTTTTTGCATTGGACCTTTTTGCATTGGACATTTTGCATTGAACCAACTGTCCTTTTGGACCTTTTGATTTGGGCTATTTTGCCTGTTGGCCGTTTTGTCTTTGGACCAATTGCAATGGCCATTATGTACTTAGACCATTTGTTTTGGACCTTTTTGATATTGTATTGGACCTTTTCGATTGGTACCTTTTGACTTAGCACCATTATAACCATTACCTCTGGTTATCATACTTGAATTTACCTTTGATATGTGACTATCAGAATTTGAAAGCATCAGTCTTGAAAGCATCAGACTTTAAAGCTCAGTAAAAGCAGGGCTGTGCATAGGTAGTGAACACAAGGGCAGTCACCTGGGGCACCAAGTGCTTGGGGCGCTTGTCATGTGTCTGAGACAGTTGGACTTTACAAATACAATTGGGAAAATGAATAAATTAAACAGATTAAAAACAGTCAGAATAAGGACATTTCTTGGTGTGAAGTCAGATTTTTTAGGAATATATACTTTAAAGGGTGCCAAAGTTCAGTTTGCCTGGAGTGCTAGGGCCCCTAGGGCTGGCCCTGAGTATACGTATACATGAATAAGTATGAATGGAATGAAAACTTTAAAAAATCTTTCTCACTCCAAATCTTTCCACTTTCTTCTTCATCCTCACAAATTGCATTTATTATTTTGTCTTCTTCTTTCACATTTTCCTTCTGACAGAGCTGTTCTCATTCCTTCTTTTTCTATCTTCTTCCTCGTTTTTCTTACTCTCTTTCTTTCTATACATCTCAAAGCATTTGTCAAACATTTTTCAATTGTTTCTTCTTCTTCTTCTTCTTCTTCTTCTTCTTCTTCTCTTGTAGCTACAGTTGGCGGCTTTTTGGCTAAGATCAAAGTGTAGTATCTGTTCTTCGAAACCGCCATGGCCTTAAAGTTCAGAGAAACACAGCCCTTCGGGGGTCCTTGTGGCATGCTCGGGTATCGTCCTGGGAGAAGTTGCGCAGGATATCTTGGCTGTGGCTAGGATCAAAGTGGAGTATCTGTGCTTCGAAACCGCCATGGACTCGAAGTTCAGAGAACCACGGCCCTTTGGGGGTCCTTGTGGCATGCTCGGATATCGTCCTGGGAGATGTTGCACAGGATATCTTGGTCATCTGGTCGGGAGGCGATCACCATTAGCATGATCAGGATTCGTCCTGAGAAGCTTTTGGGATCTCCACACCCTCTTTATCCCGGTCCTCATGGCATTTGTCTCAGTGACAGGGATTTGGGATTCTATCCCTTCAAGACTCTAGTCACGGGGATATGGGATTCCCCCTCCCCTCCCCCATACTGAATCCGGCACTAAATGGCCCTCCAAGGGTCGATGTGCCGCTAAACAAAACAATCAATCAATCTTGTAGCTACTTTGACTTTATTTCAGTTCCCATCTGCAGAAATATAAACAAATTGCAGCCATTATAAATGACCCCATATTTAAACAATATTTTAGGCTGATTGGACTGATATGATTAAGAAAAGGGAGATGGGAACACAAGACAAATAAGAGGATGCCATATAACGTGGCACAACAGGAATATAAGAATAGAAAAGGCCAAACCAAAACAAAACAGAACCAAATCCTTGGTCCCATAACTCAGTAAAGGGTTCTTCCAGCCCTTGTGCCATGTCGTTGGGGCACCCATTTACAGGTGTGTCTTGGGAAGGTCCATCTCTCTCCAGGCTTACCCAATCCAACTCTTTATGATGGGTGCCCAGCAGAGAGGCATTGAGTACCATTTTCAAAGTCTTTGGTATGACTCGGCCATGGAATGAAGCGGAAGCGAGCACTCTAGCACTTGGCCATGCAGATCGGTGATAGAACCAAGCAACAGCAAAACGTGTGGGTGTGGAAAGGTCCTATGATTGGTCAGTTCATCTAGAGACTCAGAAATTCGAAGATTGATTGGCAAATGTTGTGAAGAGCCAAGCAGGCAGGACAACATTTGGGAATAATTAGCAACAAATTCACTCATCCCAAATAACAACGGTAACATCAACAATATCAAAAGTAGGAGTGGTAGTTGATGTTGTTACAGTAGTAGCAGTAGTATAGTAGTAGTAGTTAATAATCATAATAATAAAGATGCTGATGAAAATATATTCATTATAATATAAAGCAAAATGTTAACAGAATTGTGAAGAAAAGTTTCAAGATTAATTAGCAGAGAAGATTGACGAAAATAACAAATAAAAATGAAATAAAATGACGTATAAGATGATTTGAAATTAAACGTAATAATGACAATGGAAGAGTAATGATTGTAATAACAAACATAAAATATTATCAAATGAATTACAAGAAAAAATATGTTGGAAAAATCTGATATAAAACTAATAATAGAAAAAACAAAAAATAGACAAAACACAAGAATAAAATAGCAAACAAATAATAAGATAATGAAAATAAAGTAAACATTAAAGACTTTGGAGGTAAAAATATCGAACATAGACGTGAAAATGAAATGATTTTCGGGTCAGGACAGCCAGTGGCCAGCGAGGCCCATGACAGATAAGTCTTTCCACAGATAATCCTTACACCTGCATTTCCACAGATAATCCTTACACCTGCATTTTCTTTTTAAACAGACAGATACTACGAGAAAATACTGCTCATTAGTCTTAGCGGTTCGAAGAAGGGCTTTCACATGTATGCGAATGTCGCCTGGGTAACATGAATAAACTTCCGAAGATAATCCTCACTGAATTCGACAAAAAAAAAAGGGTTAACGTGCTGACTCACAAATATTTAAACACGAGTGACTTACCTCTAAGTGTGGGTAGCAGTATCCGCTGCAAGTTTGCGTAAAGATTGCTGGCCAACACGTTGGATTTCTGCAGGTCTGGAGTGAAATTTAAAACAACAGATGTTTGAATTTCGGTTAACAAAGTCGTTCTCACTCATTAGCTGCAAAGTTCTTAGGTCGGAATCAGCAAAACTTCTTCAAAGTTCAATTACCTTCTGGGGCCTCCGTTTTGACTCATCCCAGAAACAGCTGCAATTCAAAGGAGCTGATTTCGCCTGATGTCTGTTGCTGCAGCAGCGTGGGAACGATGATCAGTGGCGTACCTAGGGTTGGTGTCACCCGTAGCGGTAACTCATGGTGTCACACACACCCGAACTTACTCTCTTCCCGGGATATCTAGAATGTTGGTGACCTTTTTGTACTACTTTGTATACGTACCTCAGAAGATACAATCTGAGGGGAATTATCTTTTAATGTACGCTCTTTTTCCTTTTTTTTTCTTCAATACATACATCATCATTTCTTTTCAATACATACATCAAACGATACACGGACATATTAACCCATAATTTCAAAACTATTACATTAGATCCCTAATTTTATGTTGCGTTTCATTGCACTACGTAAATTGTCTCACTAACACTAAATATGTTAAAAATAAAAAAGCTTCTTCGTTTGTACAGAGTATAGTATTGAAAGTTATAATCTTATATAGACAAGTTTTTGCGTACCTAAAAAGATACAAGATACCTGTTTAATACAATTTTATTTTAAATTCCCACGTAAAATTTTATATTTTGTGTTTGTTATCGTTGCCAAGTATATATTATTCTCCGTTGAGCATTTGTTTGCCAGCGCGCATGAATCTTTCTCTTTGCAGTTGCACTCTGAGTGTGATTTACTGGTTTTAATTTTCTTGTTATTTTCTGATTATATTTCTGGTGCAGCTATAACTTATTTTTTATTGTGTTCCTAATGATGGTCGGTTCGGGGGCTTCTCATTGGTCGAATTTCAGTCAATGAAAAGGCTCGTTATTTTAACCCCGAGAATTCAAAGATGGCCGTTAAAACAGTCTATTTTTACTAAACGATGATCGTCTTTGTTCGTTGCTGATCGTAGCGACGTCCCCAAAAGATGGCGCCTTTTTTTAAAATTCTCTGTGAGAAAGACCGAACGGACACAATACGAGAAAGTCGCAAACTGAATTAAAGATTCAGGAGAAGGACTGTAGACTGGAGGAAACACCAAGTTTACGGCGCTGCCTTCTCTCCTCAGCTCTGATTCTGCAGTTGGACTCAGAAAGCCAGTCGCCTGGAAGAGCTTGTGGAGCCATGTCTTCCTGTTGGCAGCCTCTGCTTCCCATTTGCAATAGTCGATTTCACAAGAGTCGCGGGTACTTTTTAAGGGAATCCCAAATCCACCGCAGAGTCATATAAAGACTACTCAAAGGGTACTCAAGGGCTCTCCGCTAAACACTCAGCACAAGGACCAGGATTGAGGAACCTTCAACCCGAGGCTAAGAGGTTACAGACAAATCACGTTGGATACACCGGTTTTCGTAAGATCACCGAAGTTAAACAGCGTGGAGCCTGGATGGGTGACCATTGAGGAATACCAGGTGCCGTAAGCAAAATGAAGCTTCGACAGGCCTGGAAAGACGGGAGTGGGTCTTAGTAACACTTGTCCGTATGTGACACCCCTGATGGGGATATAAGTGGAGAACGATGATACATACATACAAGGAAGTTGACATGAAATTGTCGATGTTTGTTCATCTTCATAATACCAAGGTAATTAGTTTTTTTACAACATTTTCAGAGTATCTGATTTATTACTTATGAATGTCACAATCAAAATGTAATCGGCAAATGAATTATTAGGTTGGTTAAAAAATAATTGCGGTTTTTTACCATCGACTTTAAAGCAGTGTATCTCTGCTTAGATTAAACGTTATTAATCGAAATAAGAACCTTCAGAATCTACACATTTCTAGCCCATTTATTCCGGAAGCATAGCATTCTGGGGTCCTGGAACCAATGAATTCTTCGAATGCGTGTTGAGCTGCAGCTTAGATGTTGAAGAATTTCCCTTGCAGGAAATGGTCGAAATGCTTGAAAAAATGGTAGTCGGTCGGAGAGAGGTCTGGTGAGTAAGCTGGGTGAAGTAGAGTTTCGTAGCCTAGTTTGTTCAATTCCTTCAGGGTCATTCGCGCGACATGAGTCGGGCGATGTCAAGAATTGGTCCTTTTCGATTGACCAATATTGGACGTAAACTTTGCAGGTCTTGGTGCATTTGGTCGATTTCCTGGAAATACCTCTTTGATGTGATGGTTTCGCCAGGATTCAAGAAGTTGTAGTGGATAATTCCACTTGCCGACCACCAAACAGTGACCATAATCTTCTTTTGGTGCAGATTTGGTTTGGGAGTAGTGTTTTGGTGCTTCACCTTTGTCCATCCACTGCGCGGAACGCCGACGATTATTGTACAGAAATCATCTTTTGTTACATGTCACAATGTGATCAAGAAATGGATCGTCTTTGTTTCACAAAAGAAGCGCAGAGCAGATTTCGTAACGGCAGTTCTTTTTATTTTCGTTCAGCTCGTGCGGCAGCCATTTGTCGAGCTTTTTTGCTTCTCCAAGTTGGTGCAAATGTCGGACAACTGTTGAATGGTCAACGTTTAGTCCCTCTGTAACCCCTCGTATTGTTTGTCGTGGGTCTGCCTCCCTAATGACCCTCAAAAACGGTTGATGTTGCGAGCAGTTTCTGCTGCTTTACGTTGAATTTGGAAATCGAGCGAGTCTGGAGGCAGAGGAATCTGAAGAGGCTGGTATTGAACCTCTGCCTCCAGACTAGCTCGATTTCCAAATTCGACCCTATTCCAATGTCTGCATTGGGCAAGTCTCGGAGATAAAGCTCGGATATCTTGCCTTCTGGCCAAATCTGGCAAACCTGGCATGTATCTTTCTTATCTACTTAGATGATAAGAATGATCATAGAATGAACCACACGTTGTGGTAACACAGTAATCAAAAAGGTCTCCCTTTAGGTACCAAAGAAAACGGAAGTGATTACTTCCCCTTATCAAGAACTCTCCTACTATATAAAGAAAGGTACCTTAGGCTCCATGTATTAGTAGCACATGTAAAGTTGAATAAAGCTTTCCACAAGCAAATCTCTTATTCATTACAATTTATTCACCTTACAATGGAACTATACCTAAAGCCCGAACGTTTGGATATTGATACATATGATTCAGACTCTGTAGATAAATTCTGTCATTGGAGGAGATTGTTCAAAGGATTTTTGACAGCTCTGGAATCTTCCTCGTTTAGGGACTATCAGGCACAGAGAAATTTACACTACTACTTCACCATGTCTCGACTCAAATTTATAGGAATATCTCTAACTGTGAAGAGTGCGAAACTGCCGTTGGCATCTTGGAAGGCATTTTCGTAAGGGGATACATACTATTTTCGCTCTGCATTTACTCGCTACCAGGCGACAACAGTCAGAAGAAAGCCTTGAACAGTACATGCAGACTTTGAAAACTCTAATTTGCGAGTGTGACGGCATTGACGGCTGACCAAGCCAGATATGAGTTTATCAGA
>VCCN01005916.1:4177094-4187580 GCA_006491835.1 Architeuthis dux | reverse complement strand
ATCTTTGATATGCATGCTTATAATCAGTGATATGCATGCTTACTCTCAAAAGTTGTGAAATGGTCATTTCAGCCATATTCTAATTAGCTAGTTTTTTTTTAATTTCTTACTGAACATTCCTTTTCTCTGATGATTCCAACAAATTAATTTGTTCTAGGAAAATGGGAATCTATTAAGAAATTTTCCAATTGACCTAATTTATTTTCAATGGCTATAATAAAATGTATGTTGTGCTGTAGTAAATGTTTTTGTTATCTTCAACAAACTACCAGGCTCTTTTATTCCAGTTTTTGTTCCAATTCTTTGAACGAGATTACCCCATCCAAACCTCCAAAGTTCAATGTCCCGATTTATCTGAGAATGTTCCCAGCCAACCATCCAAAATTGTCTATTTATGCTGCAGTAAGCAAAAGATTTACAAATAAAAAAGATTTCAAACAGTAAAGAGAAAAGTAGAAAGAGAAGACATAATGGAGGGAAGGAGAAAGGGGGAAAGGGAAGAAGAGCAAATGAAGGAAAAAAAGGACATTGTTAGAAAAAACATTGTGTGATGGTGAATAAAAACAGGAGGAGAAAGAATACAAGAGGAAGAAGGAAAGAAAAAAAAAGAGGAAGCACTGAAAGAAGAATGAGAGCGAAACAAGGAAGAAGGAAAGGCATTGTTTAAAAGAGAAGGAAAAATGAAACAAAATAAAATGTTAAAAAACAAAAAACAAAAAGAATAGCTGGAAAAGAGGAAGAAGAAGAATGGAAAAAGAAAGGATGAAGGAGAAACTGGAAGAATTAGATCAGATTAATGAAATTCAAACCATCTTCAATTTTTTTCATTTCTGCTGATACAAGCAGATTCCTTTCACTCGTTATAACTGATCAGCGGAAGTCAGATATTGACTTGAGAATCAACTATAAAAAAATAACAAAAGAATGGAAAGGATGAAATAAAAAGTCTCATTGCATATTAAACTTTTTTTTTTCATGTCCAAAATTTTGTTATTTTAATTTTTTCTGTAATTTTGCTAATAAGAATTTTTCTTAAATTACTTTTGATACAATTTCAGTCCTCAGCCCCCCCCCCCTACCCCACCTTTCTTTTATAATTTTGACTTCCTTTGTCTCCCACATTTGGTAAATCTCCTGTTACTACTACTGTTGTTATTACCACTATTATTCTCTTTATGATTATTATTGTCTTTTCCATCTGTGTAATGATTGTCATGATTGCTAATATTATTGCAATCAATCTTATTATTACTACTGCTGTTATTAGTTCCCGGGTTGGTATCACTATAAATGCTATTGCTACTGTAATTGTTAGCAAAGTTATTACATATTTATATTATTTGTAGTAGTACTCCCATGGCCTGTCCATCAAAGTGGCACCACCAATTCCCGCCAAGCCATTGACCGCTGTCCTTAACATCCCCTACAACACCTTGCAGTGGAAGATGAAAAAAAACATTTTTTGACAGAAAACTTGTTGCAATCATTTTTTTTCATTTTTAATTTGATAGTTTTGAAATTTCTGTTGAACATATTCATAGTTTTGTATTTACAAGACAAGTGTTCTAACCTCTATAGTTAAGATTGGTCAGCAAACACTGAGAAAAGAAGCTGCATCTTTTAATAATTCTGAAATGTTCTTTGATTAAAATGAATACTAAATTTGATATTATTTGAAACACCAAAAAAGGTCTCTTTATTTTTCCAATGTTAACTTCCTTTAAAAATGTTGTTAGTGTTTTCTATAGTTTTGAGAAGGGTCATTAATATTCAAATGTTTCTTTGGACGATTGAACTCCTTCTTGTTATTTGTGTTGTAAACACGACATTTCGGCCGATCTATTCTTCAGCCTTCTTCAGGTGTAAAATCCGAGTGTGATGGGTTAAACAGAAATTATGTTTAAAGGGGGGTAGCCCTTATAACACGTGGCCCGGGTGTTTCTGTGTCTTTGTCTTGTTGGTTTTAGATTTGTTGAGAAGTGGAAGCCACATCGGGTTGAAATCCGCACTTGTCTGGTTAATGCATTTAGTCGACATTTTGATGTGAGCTGCCTCTTTGATTTCTCTCTGCTTCCAACAACGTTCTCTGTCAATAATCTGGACTTCCTGTTTAACCCATCACACTAGGATTTTACACCTGAAGAAGGCCGAAGAATGGATCGCCCGAAACGTTGTGTTTACAACACAAATAACAAGAAGGAATTCAATCGTCCGAAGAACCATTTGAATGTTGTTAGTGCTTCACAAAAACCCTGTGACTTCTATTGATTGGACACTGATGAAATAGTCAAGTGTTACTTGTTTATCTTTAAAACAAGCCTGAAAGCCAAAGAGAAATTGCAATAACAGGTCTGCTATTTTCATACCAAGATGATTTGTCTGAAGATTTGTTGTTATTATTACTTTGCATGTTCAAAATGGCCACTAGGACGTCACTTTTATTCTTACCACTATTGACTACTACCAGGCGAATATAGTATAGCATGCTAAAAAGGTTATAGAGGATGAAAACAGGATGGCTAAAGGACAAGGGTGTTTGTGTAGTGTGTGTGAGTAGAGGGGGGGGGGCGAAAACAGCTTTGCACCGCCTTATAAAAGACTAGTACTGTTTCCTTCATACCAAATCTTTTCTGTTGAACAGTATTTTAAAGAGATATAATTAAAGAGATATTAAATTGCAAATTTTTGAGCGATGAAAATTTAATTTTTCTTACTTATTTATATGATTTTGAAACAAACTTTTCTTACTTATTTATATGATTTTGAAACAAACTTTATTCCACTCTTTAGCATATCTTTTTCGATCTCTTTTGCAACTCTGATGATATGGATTTTAAAAAGTTTTATGGTCCACACTTTCTGCAATTTTCATACACGGTCCTTCTCTTGTAAACTTTTTAGGTCCATTTTCTTTTGATTTAAAAAAAAAAGATTTAAAAAAATGTTATCTTCTGTGTATACCGCAAGGTGTCATGGGGGAAGTGAAAACAGCGATTGATGGCTTGGTTGGTCGCCTCTGTGACAGACAGGTCAAGGGACTTAAGTGTTTATGCCACACCCCTTGATCTGCCTATGAAGTTGTCCTCTTGCCCGGACGCCTGAACTTCTGACATTGTAGCCTCTGAACGCTGGTTGGTCAGTTGCCATTCTCATCAGGTGTTTGAACCATTTAATTCTCTGGCATTGGATTAGTGGACTGGCATTGCTCCAACAATTCTTCTGATTTTTTCTTTGCTTCTTCTAATTTGCTACCAGAATTATAGATTTTGCTGCAACTAACATAGCAAAATCTACAGGGTGTCCCTAAAGTCTGGACTCATAGCCATATGCATATTTTCAATAAAAAAATTTGAACAAGATTTTATTTTCTATAGTTTTAAGAAGGGTCATTAATATTGAAATGGTTCTTTGGACGATTGAACTCCTTGTTATTTGTATTGTAAACACAAGTGCGGATTTCAACCTGATGTGGCTTCCACTTCTCAACAAATCTAAACCCGACAGGACAAAGACACAGAAACACCCGGGCCATGTGCTATAAGGGCTACCCCCCTTTGAACATAATTTCTGTTTCACCCATCACACTCAGAATTTACACTGAAGAATGGATCGGCCGAAACGTTATGTTTACAATACTAATAACAAGAAGCAGTTCAATTGTCCAAAGAACCATTTCAACATTTTATTTAATTGAAATATTAATAAATAACATCTTCAATGTGTTTTCCACCATTTGTGATGCAAAGTTCAATGCGCTTTGTAAGATTCACATGAACCCGATGCATTAAATTTGAGCACGTTCCCTCGGGTGTCTCGTAATTTTTATAACTTTCTTCTTTCGACAAACTCATATTTAATCTGTGGGGCCAAACAAATATAGTTAGTTATAAATGGTGATATTTCCTATGTGTCCAGACTTTAGGGACACCATGTTTATTTGTTTTGTTTCCAATTGTCATCTCAGATCACCTCATGTTTCTATTCATAGATTCCATGTGAAATTCCTATTTTGTTCTTTTTGTCAAACTCCAGGACAAAGTCAGAGTTGACTTTAATTTGCTATATTACAAGAACAAGAACAATCCTCATCAAAAACAGGCGAGTAAACTGATATGTAAAATCCCCATTCCCCTACCATGATTTGAACTCATGACTTAGTGATCGCTAGCCTGGTGTGTTATCACCTGAACTAAACTGACAAGTCTTACTACATCTAAAATTTATAGTAGAATTATGCAAGGATGTAGAAGTAGGAGCAGAGTTTGATTCTGGAGCCGCCAGGCTTGTTTTTACTATTTTTTCTTACCTATCAAATTTTGCCTCAACATAAATGGTTCTGATTCTCTTGTTTTGGGTTCTTTTACCAGTGATTCTGTTTCTCAATTGAGGTATGCTCTATAGAGGTTAGGACAGATTGTTTCTTCCATAATTTTGACCCCTCAATTGAGATATGCTCTGTAAAGTTAGGGTCAGGTTTTGATCCTTGAATTCGTTTTTCTCTGGTCTTTCATTTCTTGTCCTTTAGTCACTTGTTTTGAAGTTTCTAGTTTCTAACTGTCATTTTTATTCATTCTCTATTATATTGTGTGTATTCTGTTCATCCTTTTATACTGAGTCAAATCCTGTTTCTCCTCCTTTTCATGTAGAGCCTGTCAACATCATCTCTAGGATGTGAGATGTTATGCATTGTCATTATTTTCCATGTCTGTTAATCCAACAATCTGAGCTCATCTCTTGTCCAGTTTAGGAACAGTTCAGAATACCTTATGATAGACACTGATCACATGTTCATTCCTTTAAGTTTCATCCATTTAATTTTGTTTCTAAACTATTCTTGATTTTTTTCAAGTATTCTTTCCTTGTGTGTTTTTCATTTCTTCCTGAATGTAATAAACACTTGTATAAGACTTACATGCAATGCTTCAAGTGCATAGGTCACTGAAGTTACAGACATAAAAAGTCCATAGGTTGGGAGTATATTTCATGCTTGAAAATGTCTTGCTAACCTACTTGTATGTACGGTGCTGTGAAAACTACATATTGTAACTTATTGGGAGAGATACAAGATTAAGAAAAAGTAAATAGTGGAGCAGCTTAGCTAAACAATTGTGCATTTTGTGATAAAATCATATAATTTGGTACACTTATAGCCAAAGGCATTCCCCAAAAAGTTTGGATATTGAGCCATCATAAATTTTCAATATGTTTTTCAAAATGACTGCCAGCCTGTTTTCAGATCAATTTTCTTATCAATGATAGATATAATATGATATTGAGGACATATTTAGTTGAATTTATTTACCATACACAGTTTTGAGGAATTGCCATTTGGATAATACATGCAAGTCATTGAATATTCAAGATGGCCACCATTTTTCAAGATGGTGGCCATTACACAATTCCAAACTCAAAATAAGTGATAACAATAACAACCTAAACCTAGGGTCTATCATGGGAAGGTCTATTCACCATTCCCCTTCACAGTAACAGAGGGTTGTGCAATCTAAGACAGCTTTTTTGCAGTTGCACTTCCTAACACAACCCTTCTTACATTTGCAGAAGACATAGCTGGACTGGCCTGCATCCGGTAGGCATGTCCAGAAAGGTTCATACTACCCCCTCAGATGTCTTTGACCAGCCTCATCTAGACAATGAAGGTAGTTCTGGTGTGGACCTCATCATGTAATAGTACCATACAACAACAATCAAATTCATATCCTTGTTTTCACTACTGAGTGAATCCTATTTTATTCTATTCTTATCAAATGGCCTTATTCTCTTAGAAAAGGTATTGCTGAGATATTGACTGAATGAATGAACACTGCTTTAATAGAGATTACAATGAAAGAATTGCAGATAATCTTTTGATTTGGTGCCTGCCAAAAAGACTTTTGGCATATAAGACAAGAAGCACTATCTGTGCTGACCTCAATTTCCATAAGAAAAATATAAGACAAGGTTGCAGCCATTTCCATTCAAAATATTTTATCTCATTGATGTTTTTTTTGTTGATCAAGCCATTAAAAGCAGTTATTATTCTTTGGAAGTATTTCTGTTTGTTCCTTTGTAGGGTGGGTCTTTTTAAAGGCTTCATCAGCAGAATGATTTGATTGGCTTTCTTTCTACTCTTGTCCCTTCAAATCTATTGAAGTTTTTGAATCAATGCTTTGTGGGAATTCTTTTTTCATACAAAATATTATTAAGAATGTTTCTTATTTGAAATTTGTTCAAGGTTGGAGGAAATGAATATTGAAAACTATTTTAAATAATGATAACTAAGGAGAAATCATGTAAAACATCTAATTTTCTTTTTTGACACTGGAACATTGAAAAAATTGTTAATGCCAAATTTCTTTGCTCTAGTAATATGTGATCCAGCATTTTTCACTTACATTTCAACACTAGAATTGACAAAAGAGTGAAGTAAAAAGATTAATCAAAGAAATTTACCACCAATTTACCTAATAAATAAAACAAATTATAAAGAATAAGATGGAAGACATCTTTAAATTTTTGTTTTTAAAGTTAATTTATGATAACTTTGGATTATTTGGACTGTTTATTTATAAATTTTTTTGTCTATATGTACAAAAGATCTTTTTAATCGAGCCTTGTCTGAACAGAAGGGGGGTCCCTTGGAACCCCCTCCATTCCTGGATCCATGACTGGGCAGATATGTTAACTACTCTGCAAGAAAAACACTCTGGGATTCTTTCTGTGTAACATCACAAAGTTATTTCAGATTCTGTGAATACTAATATTAATAGTTATTTCCTTCCGTTGGGTGTATTTGTGCTAATGAATTAAGCCTCACACCTCTCTTCTCTACTACTTATGCTCAGGGGTGGATCCAACATGGTGAGCTTTAGGGGGGGGGTCTCCCCTGAAATTTAAAAAAAATTATGTATCCAAAATTGCGTTTCCCATCTTATAGAAAAAAGGTACAAATTATATTATCAGAAATAATATCAATGAAATTTTATTGTTTATAAAATCTATGAGAATAATCTTCCCTCAACAATAATATAATTCCAAATCATAATGAAATTTTTCATCATTTAAAAGCGAGTTACGATCTGTCTTTCCTAAAAACCATACAATGTTACACTACAATATTTTATGTCAGTTTTATTACCTTTAATTCGGAGAGTTGGTGATTAAAAAGAAAATGCAACTAAGAAGGAAAAACAAAGATTCAGTTTCATTTTTTTTCGCCGACTGATGTTCTGTACTTTAAAAATTATGAATATTAGGTTTTGGCCCAACCAAAAAAATCCTTTTTTCACTTACAGATTCACAGAATCTTTGGGGAATATAGTTTAAAACCTGCTCCAGTGAAATATCTAAAGCATAGAACCATTTTCTTGGGGTTAAAACGCAATATTCGGGGAGAGAAATAGCTTCAGCCACTTATGGCAAATTTCCATTACTGTAAGATACCGACATATTCTCTTTGTTATGTGTGTGTATTTTGGTTTGTGTATTAGAAGAAACTTAATTAGAAACAGTCAACCAAAACTGTCAACATAGTCAAAATAGCCTTTTCAGTTTTTAAGTGATACTGCCTGGCTGGCTATCTATCTATGTATGTATGTGTTGTGCATACAGTCTGCACCAATGGAGATAGAAGGCTGAAAATTTAAACATTTAATCTCTTCTCCATACTTACTAGCAATTTTCCCCTGCAAATTTTACTTTCTTGCCTCTACAATCAAATTATGACTTTGATATTTCATGAACCAGAGAAGAAAGTTGACAGTTTCTAATGGCGTATGAAGATTTTAGAAATGTACTGTCTGTTGACATATTATGTTTTTTGAAAATTTAGCCCAAAATAGGTTTTTAGTGGGGCGGAGGTCAATTTACAATGTAAGTTTATGCTAAATTAATCCCTAGGTTTGTGTCTGGCAGCGTTCATGCTTGCTTTTTGAAAATTCAGACTTTTCAATAATCACTGCGCAACAAAATGAAGTAACTTATTTATTGCTCACCCCTTTTGCCAATTTTTTAATTGATCACCCCCAAACAAGGCATTCTGCCAAAAGACATTGGTCACATGATGGTTTCTGTGAGTGACTAACCAGACCTGTTATTAATATTTTTTGACTAGTATGTCTTTCATCACTCAGACCACCTTTTATACAATCATTAGTAAGCAGTGTGGATTGGAAATCAAGAATAAGCTGTGGAGGCTTATTCTTTATTTCCAGTCAAATTACTAACGAGTGTAGAATGACAGTCTGAGAGTTGCGATGAAAAGCAACAGAAATAAGATGAAAGAAATGCTAGACAAAAATTCATAATAATCTAATAATTCATCTAAGAAATTCAAATAATATTACAACTAATACTTCTATTGTAAAATGTATGATTTTTCTTGTTATGATTTATTTCTATTCATTTACATGCATTTATTTGTAGGTGAATTTTTTAACATATGTAATACACTTTTCTATCCCAGGTGACTTTTCAGTCCCTTAAGACTCTCGAAACAATGTTTTTGCACCCTCATATTATTAAGATGACCAATATTTTCAGATCAAATGTCTGTCTATAATTCATGCAAATCTAAAAATTATTGTGCAATAGATTTATGTATCATTGAAGGACAACAGACGAGGCAAAAGGTTAACCGATTGGTGCCCGTGGGACAGCAAACACAGTAGAAAAAGACACAAGATGGAGGGATGAGATAGAAAGGTATGCTGCTAAGACATGGCAGAGGTTAGTGCAATCACAGTCATCATGGAAGGAGCCGGGAAATGATGATGATGATGATGATGACAATGTTTATACAGTACTGATAGTATGTTTAATCTTGATAAGATACTTTTAATATATGAGTGGCTGTGCATGAAAAATACCCAATGCACCATTTTTAAAAAGTTGTTATTTTCATTATTTTTAGAGCTACAATGCTCAGTTTTTACTTATTTTTACTTATTTTGAAGCTCAAACACTCTATGAATCATAATGCAGAGTGTTCAAGCTTCCAAACAAAAAAGAAATGAGCACTGTAGCTCTAAAAATAACGAAAATATCAACTCTTAAAAATGGTATGTTGGGCACTTATCATGCACGACCACTCATTTGGTCCTGTACCAGCTTTGATTTTTGGTTTCCTTTAAACGCAAATAAAATAAAAATAATGGGGAGAAAAGAAATACTGTAAAGCCATTGCCAACAGGGATGTGGATGTATCCCATAATTTAGTTTTAGAATATATTTTCCATCAAAGCCTTTGAACTTGGAAATCATTTTAATGAGGAAACATGAGATTAAATGGGAACATTAACCAGAGCAATGTTATTTGAAACCATGTCTTTCCAAATTTCTGTTTCAAGTCTGAAAGAGGAATTTTTCTGAAATATATTATTCATATGGTGCGATAATAAGACATTTTTCTTTGATATCTCTCTCATCTCTTCTCCCATTAGTGAGCTATAATTCTTCATTGCATCAAAGAAAATAACATTTTATATGGCTTGGGGAATATATAAGTAAATAGGAAGTTCCATTCTATCCAATTGATCGGGGCATAAATTGACACTCATTTCACACATAGATTCAGAGTTACAATGCAAATCATATTAGCCTTTACAGAATATAAAATAAATCAGACATTCATATACATATATACAAAAAGACTCATGTATGAAACCATATGCAGAATCACACATGCATCCACATCTACACTTATTCCCATACATACATACATACATACATACATACATTTTTTCAGATACACCATGGCAGATTATAATTTAACTCAACAAATGAAAAGACACACTGTTATTGTTGCCTTAATTGCAAAACACTCCGATTTAAAAATTGCAAACTTTTTGAATGTTGCCAGATCATTTGTTCATAAAGTTCGGAAGGAGATGGAAGCCTCCACCTGTAGCTAAGCAGGAAACGCATTCTCAGAGTTTGTACAACAGGTCCAGAACATTAACGATGATGACCCCAGAAAGTCAATGAGGGACATTTCCAGAGATCTCCAGGGGTCAGAGGGCTCTATCAGAACTGTGGTGCACAAGGACATCCGATACAAGTCGTATATGATGAGGAGAGGTCAGTTCATGCCTGCGAAGACACAGGAAAACCTGCTGATCTGCTCAAAGCAGTTACTCAACAAGGTCAAAACCCTGAAGAACCTGGCATGCTCTGGACCAAAACGTGAACAGGAAAAATGACAGGTGGCTATGTGTAGATCCTTCAGGGTTATGCATAACAAGTTTCCAGCATCTGTGATGGTTTAAGGGCTTGTGAGTAACGAGGGACATTTCATGCCACCCCAATTCTTTTCACAGGGTCTTACAGTAAATGTTGCCAGCAGCATTAACTCTAAGACCCTGTGGACATTGGGGTGCTTGAAACAGTTGTTAAGTCCAGGATTGAAGGAGTAGCAATTAGTACTATCTTAGGGAGAAGATGGGGTGAGCAGAGGAGATTTTGTTGGAGTGGGAAAGAGGGGATAGTATTG
>VCCN01005916.1:4051311-4064452 GCA_006491835.1 Architeuthis dux | reverse complement strand
CCCAGAAATAAACCAGTGTTGTGGGTAGTGGTGATTAATAAAACGATTATAGTAAAAGCTGTTATCTTTGGAGACTTGTTTAGCAATTCATATTTGACCATAGAATATGAGTTATCTGAGTTCGGTATTTCTGAGATGAGGTGTTAGAAGGCCAGAGGGTACATCGGCCGAAACGTTGTGGAAATGACAACCAAGATGAGGATCTCAGTCCGAACAATAGTATCAGTAATATGAGTTATCTTTTGATTTTCTATCATCATTATTCAAACAATGAAATGAATAAAATAATGAAATATCACCATATATGGTGATTCTTTTGATCATTGGAAGCAATATCTCTCCTGTTTGAATAACCATAATTGTCATGTAAAATAATTTTTCATCCGTCATACGAAACTACGGCTTCAAAGTATTTTGGTTGCTTCTCAGTGTTACCAATTTAGATATTTTATATCTAAATTTAGATAATTCTAAAGAGTGAATTCAAGGGAGATAATTTATAGAAACTATGAAGACAGATCTATAATTTTTTTTATTTATTAGAAACTGTCAACCAAAACTGTCACCAAAACTGTCAACATAGGTTTCTTCAGTTTTTAAGCTGCTCCAGCTGGCTTGTCTGGTTTGGCTGGTCTGGCTGGCTGGCTGGCTATGTATTTATCACATTTACAGGCTGCACCAATAGAGCTAGAGGGCTGAAAATTTAAACATTTACTCCTTATTATATCTAGAAAAAAGTTTTCTTTTGTTTTTTTAAAATTCACCTTCTAAATAGGTTTTTAGTGGAGGGTTCGATTTGCACCGTAAGTTTATAATAAATTGATCCCTCAGTTTGTGTCACACTTGTTTTTTGAAAATCCAGACTTTTTTAGTGATCACTGGTCAACAAAAGGTGAGACAATAACTTATTCATTGATCATCCCTTTTTCCAAATTTTAATTGAACACTCCCAACACGGCTTGCTGTTTTTATTAGATTTCTCGGGAAGAGCTGATCAAAGCAACATCAAACTTGACACTGCACTACCTTGTGTGCTGACTAATATATCTGGCAAATGTCACCTTCATACAATGACCAGTTGTCGAGTAATCACAGTGCATGCAAACACACAGATTTGTTCAATTGTATTTAGATACTTATTGGAAAGAACAGCTTTAGGTTTTTGAGAAGCCAGATGGAAATACTTGGAAACCTTTCTTTTTCATTTATCTACAAGATAATCAAAATCTATCTGAAAACCAACCACCACTACCCTTCAAATTGTCACTGATAATTAAAGGAAATCTTTTTCAACTGGGGAGGTGGGGACGGATCAGGCCTTCTCACTGAGGGCCAGGGGAGTTAAAAGTTGGAACCTTATAGTCAATAAAGGATAATGGTGCAGTATAATTAATAAGATCCAACTTAATGTTCCCATATAAAAAGACTGTATTATTATTACTTGCAGGTAACAGGATTACCACTAAGATATATTCCGAATATACCCTGTTTGGATGGTGGAAAGAAATCAGTGGTTGAAACAGTGGGAGAGAGTACACGGAGGAACAGTGTATACCTACTTCTTAATTTCCAGGGTTTTTTGTATGTTAATGTCTACTAATAGAGACATTACCATATACCTAGTTCCCAAAACCCAGCGTTAATTTTATGCCTAGTTCCCAAAACCCAGCCTTAATTTTATGCCTAGTTCACAAAACCCAGCCTTAATTTTATGCCTAGTTCACAAAACCTATTTCTATCACTGAAAGAAATGAGGTGCCTTTGGAATCACAGATCATTTTAATTGGAAAAAACGCATAAAATTATATGAAAAGTAAAAAATGTCATCTGATTTTGGAGGAAGTATTTTATGAGTTTGTTTTGCTCAGAAATGTTTTTATACAAAACTCTTGGGATATGTTGCTTTTCATTTATCTAAGGAAATTTAACTCGCCTTTTTTCAAGAAAGATAAATGATTCTAGCAGTTGAATAAACAAGAAAAAGTTTTAAAAATATCTACTCTTAATTATTTCTATTTAGATTGTTATAAATAGTGCTCATGAATATATATACAGTAACTGTCATAAGTATTTCAACAGACAACCATTTTGCTTCTAATCGCCTGATTTTGAGTGTTAAAAACAGGAATATTATGCAAATATTTTGCAAACAACATAACATACTTTTAGTCATGTTTTGTGGTTCTGAATGCTGAATTTCTTGAAAATGTTTTTTTTAATAGAATTAATGTGTTAAATGAAAAAAAAGCAAGTTTTTTGTTTCTATCCTAAAATCTTGTTCAGGATTTTTTAAGGAGTGAACTCACATTGATATATGGAAGAGTTACCATACTAGTAATTTAATATATTTTCTATAGTTTTGAGAATAGTCATTAATATTCAAATGGTTCTTCGGATGATTGAACTCCTTCTTCAGGTGTAAAATCCGAGTGTGATGGGTTAAACAGAAATTATGTTTAAAGGAGGGTAGCCCTTATAGCGCATGGCCCGGGTGTTTCTGTGTCTTTGTCTTATCGGGTTTAGATTTGTTGAGAAGTGGAAGCCACATCGGGTTGAAATCCGCACTTGTCTGGCTAATGCATTTAGTCGACATTTTGATGTAAGCTGCCTCTTTGATTTTTTTCTGTAACGTTCTCTGTCAATAATCTGGACTTACTCCCAAAGAGGAAGATGCTCACCGTTCTCTCTCCAGATGTGGTCGGCCATAGCAGATTTATCTATTTCGCCCCTATATGGCCTTCTTGTGTTCATCAAGTCTGACCTTGAGGGGGCTGTGCCATGTGCTATAAGGGCTACCCCCTTTAAACATAATTTCTGTTTAACCCATCACACTTGGATTTTACACCTGAAGAAGGCTGAAGAATGGATTGGCTGAAACGTTGTGTTTACAACACAAATAACAAGAAGGAGTTCAATCGTCTGAAGAACCATTTGAATAGTAAGTTAATTTTGATCAAATCCATAATGGCCCCTGCAATCTCAGGAAATAAAAACAGATTTGTGCTTGTGCAGATAATTATGAGCAATACTTTTTTTTATGTATAAATTGATAACTGCATAAATGTTCTACATAGTATTATAATCACTAATTACAAAATACTGTTTTACTTCTCCCGGATGAGTTTGTAATGTGGTTGGCTTATAGTCTGCCATGGGTTGATACCTAAAAAGCTTGTTAATTCAATGATAATAGGCACAGTATGTTAGCTTTTAATTTTCTTTCAGCTAAAATTGGTTTAGTGAACATTTGTTCTTAGAGATAAGTCTCTGGAAGTGGACATCACGTATATGAGAGCTTCTTAAACTAGTTCAGTGTCATTCACCCTCTAGTCTTTATCACAAAATTCCATTGGCTGGCTGGCTGGCTATGTATATATGTGTCCTGTGTACAGGCTACATCAATGGCTGAAAATGTAGACTCCTTATTATGTCTTTGTTTTTTTGAAAATATCACCCCTAAATAAGTTTTTTTTTGGGGGGGGGGGGTGTAAGTTTATGTTAAATTGGTTCCTTAGTTTGTGCCCGGCAGCATTCACGCTTGTCTTTTGAAAATTCAGACTTTTTAATGATGCAACAAAAGGCAAGAGAAGTAACTTATTCATTGATCACCCCTTTTTCCAATTTTTTAATTGATCACCCCCAACACGGCATGCTGCCAAAAGAAGTTGGTAACGTTGCAGTTTTTATTGAGTGACTAACCAGACCAGTTTATATAGAATTCATTCTGAATGAAGAGCTCATCTGGTCTCCCCTAAAAGATACTGTACATTTGGGAAATATTCTGCTCTTTTGAAATCAGAAATTCCAAGGAGAAGAGAAAAAAACAAAAGCATATCGAATTTCCAGCTCCATTGCTATTAAAAAACAATAAGAGCTTACTAAACACTTTAATGGCATTGACTTTTCAAAACATAAGTCATTCACCCTTCATTCACCTCTACAGTTTCATTCAGCCTCAAAATAATTTCATTCACACTTGGGTGAATCATTCCCCAGTTTAAGAAGCACTAACCTATATGGATCAGTTGTCTGGGTTTGGGGCTGTCTGGGTTTGGGGCTGTCAGAGTTTGGGGCTGTCAGTGTTTGGGGTTGCCAGGGTTTGGGGCTGTCAGGGTTTGGGGCTGCCAGGACATGGTTTTAATATGGAACTAATTGTTCTAAAATATCTATCTGTTTACCAAGCTTTATAAAATCTGTCTACATTTATTAACGCTTTGTGTTGCATTACTATGAATGTAAGTTTCTTAGTCCTCTTCTACTAAGTGGGTGGATAAGCTTGTTCTTTTGTATTATGTAATAGGGTAAGCTGTATGCTTCTACACATGTGTCATATCTGTTTTCAAAAGAAATTAGACAGAATCTAAGTTGTAAATCCAAAAGATAAATGAGCTGATAAACAAATATAATATCCCAGCAGTAAGACCTACTCCAAAACCACTGCAAGAAAAAAAGGCTCTTGAGTTTAAAAACAGAGGAAAGTCTTTTACAGCTGTGCATCCGGTTCCACAGGACAATGTTTTCAGAGAATAAATGGTTGTCGTCTGTGTGAAGAATGTTTGTGTTTTGACATTTTCACTGGTTGACGGGTCTTTGAGCTGTAAACATTTGTCTGCCAAAATGGTATTCAGCAATGCAAAAACTGAATATTCCACATACAGATAGGCTGGTGGGAGTTTAGCAGATAGGATCTAAAGGATTACCAGCAAATCCCCCACAAACCATACCACAATTCATAATTCTGCATTTTTAGAAAAGTACAAGATTAGAAATAGTTTCTATTTCATGAAAATGATGTCCTATCATTTACATTTTGTATTATCAAGTTATTGTAACCCGCAGAAAAGAAATACTTTTTTGAAACTGTAAATATTTGTAGATTTGGTGAGATTTGTCTGTGGGGAAGTTTCCACCATTGTTTGGTATTAAAATTTAGTAAAACAAGACTTATCAGTTTGCCTGGTCTAAGAAACAGAATCTGGGATTTGGAGGTTTTAGCCATCTTTTCTCTTTTTTTTTTATTAAACCCCACAGATTCTGTTATGTATATTGTCAAAATAAACATTAAAAAATGACAGTAATTTCAAAGATATTCCTGAAGGTAATCATATTTGAGTGACACAGAAGTGCAGTGAACTGTGTTAGTATTTTAATATCCATTGAAATCATTCTGTCTTCCGATAATTCAATTTAAAATGAGAGTAAATTATAATTTTTTCTTTCACATGAGAAAATGTAAAACCAGAGTGAAACATTACTTGAGCCAAAGTATTAGCTTGAAAAATGATAAACAATAACTTGTATTCATAATATTAGTTTTAAGGTTTCTTTGAAGCTATTTAATTATGGTATAATTATTTTGCTTTTATAAGTTTGTCAGGAGGTGAATAAAAGTGAATATATAATACTTTGTGAACATTTTGCATTTTCAAAACTGATTGACTTAACTGATTTATATATAAACAGGTCTGGTTAGTCAGTCAATAGAAACCATCTTGTGACCTACATCTTTTGGCTGCATGCTGTGTTGGGAGTGATCAATTAAAAATTGGAAAAAGGGGTGATTAATAAATAAGTTACATCTCTCGCCTTTTGTTGGCTCACTAAAAAGTCCAAATTTTCTAAAAACAAGCATGAATGCTGACATACAAACTGAGGGACAAATTTATATATATACTTACATTGTAAATACCCCCCCCTACTTATTTTGGGGGAATTTTCAAACAACAAAGAAAGGCTGTTTTGTTCTAGACATAATAAGGAGTAAATGTTTAAACTTTTAGCCCTCTAGCTAGAAACCTATATTGACAGTTTTGGTTGACAGTTTCTAATATACATGTGTGTGTGTGCCTGTATGTATATCTATGTATTTGCACGTGTATCTTTATATTTGTATTCGTTTGTGTGTGCTCATCTGTGCTTGTGTGTGAATGAGATTATGACTTC
Organism: Architeuthis dux; assembly: GCA_006491835.1. Classification (NCBI taxonomy): domain Eukaryota; kingdom Metazoa; phylum Mollusca; class Cephalopoda; order Oegopsida; family Architeuthidae; genus Architeuthis; species Architeuthis dux. Next base: position 4,058,509 of record VCCN01005916.1, on the reverse strand, counting down.
TATTGATTGTCACTTTTTAAAAATCAGCCTCAATATGAAATCCAATTCTTTGGCAGAGTCTTTGAAGAACTAAAATGGAAAGCTCAGCCTGAAAAAAAGTCATTGCCACAAATATATTTCCTAAATTTATAGTTCGTAAAATCAAGGCATATCAAATATGGAATGACTTTTGTGGTCATTTAGGCATTGAATTCATCATAGTTCTATATTCTAAAAATGTATAAAAAACAGTTATAGTTTATTTTCAAGCATTATTAGCATTTATAACTTTACTCAAGTTAATTACTTTCATCTTTTTATAGATAATGGACAAAAAAGGGGAGAAATCATATCTAATATCAGAGAAGCACAAAGCCGATCATCTAGTTTTACTTCATTATTATCATTTTTTATAATTTCTCATGCCCAGCAGAGCGCATGGAGATCGCTGACGAAGACCCGATTTTCTTTGCCTGTATCAGTTTAGTGATCCTTGAGACCAGGACTTTAAACTCACAAGTTTTTTATGACCACCCCCTTGGCAGGATGTAAGTCTGCCGAAGGGATACCTCCACCCTAATCACACAGCTTAGGGTGTACTCAATTAGCTGCTGAGTGCACAGGGAAATTTGTCCTAAGGAAGAGTTTTCCACACTCTTCAGTCATACCGGGAATCAGACCGAGGACCTTCTGCGTTTGAGGCAGATGTGCTAACCATTACATCATCTGAGGGGACAACTTCATTTACATCATTAGAAAGCACAAAAAGGTACAAGTGGCTAATTTAGAATTTCATATGTGTTCTTCTCACTCTGATTTGGTTTGCATGGACATTGGTCCCAGGATTCAAATTCAAAATAGGAATTTGAACAGTTGCAGGAACTAAGATGAAGTCAAAAAGTTTCTGCGGATAATTACATATGAATATATTTCTCAATCTTTAAAAATTGAACCATAAATCAGTTTCTGTAATGAATACTTAGACAACTACACTCAGCTAATATCTCTTGTACTCTCTTGTTATTTTTTAAAACTCTTGTTCTTGTACAGCATAAAGTTTCTATCTGCATACCATACTAAGCTAAATCAATGCAAATCATTTCTGTTTTTCATGATGATATGATATTTTATAATACAATTCTTAGAGCTTTGCAAATTCTTGTAATCCTTAGGATTACAAGAATTTGCAAAAGCTTGCGGTGGGAAGGGAGAAGTCACTGAGCAAAACACTTTTTATTGAAAGATTCCATAAATTTTGGGTAAAATAAATGGGTATTCAATATGGAATCAAGATACATTAAAACAGGTCTGGTTAGTCCCTCAATAGGAACTGTCACATGACCAATGTCTTTTGGCAGCATGCTGTGTTGGGGTAATCAATTTAAAAAAATGGGAAAAGTGGTGATCAATAAATAAGTTACTTCTCTTGCCTTTTGTTGGGCAGTGATCACTAAAAACTCTGAATTTTCAAAAAATAAGTTAGAATGCTTCTGGACACAAATTAAGGGACCAATTTAGCATAAACTTATATTGTAAATTGAACCCCCCCATTAAAAAGCTATTTAATAGTTTGATGTAAGCATACAGTTAGCAAGCATTGGAATGGAGAAGCAGTTGCTAGATTCTTGGAGATGTTTCTGGCCAAAAACTTGCAAAAATGGCCAAATACAAATGCTCTCAGCAAAAAAACCAAAAAAAAAAGAAAGTCTGAATAGTTCAAAATTTAAATGTGGCCAAACCAAAAAGTTCACGGCCAAATGCTTTTTAAAAAGGCCAGATTTGTCAAATTTGGCCATCAACTTTGGAAATAAGTTATTTTTAATACAATAAGTTTCTTTCTATGACTTTTTTTTCATACCTCACAATGTCAGTGGTGGCTTTTCTTAAGTTGAGACTTTCAAAAAACTTAAAATTAGGATACTTGAATTAATAAAAAAATGACCTAATAAAATTGCTTTTGTCTCCTTATTGCTGATCCATACATAAATAACCCTGTCACTTTTTATGGGTATCTCTGCTAGTCTATACTAATATCCTTATCCAATTCCAATCAGCAGGTTTCTTACACATCCATAAATAAAAGATTGCTTTAGGAATGTAACACATTTTCCCTTATTGGTTGCTTGTTTTTCTTCATTCTTTTTAACATGACCTAAGTGATCAACATTCAGTTACTCTCAAGCTGGTTACAATCAACAATGTTATTGAAAGAGGAACAATTGAACAGTACAAAAATAAAGAATGGAAAAAGACAACACAGATAAAGATATTAGTTTGAATAAATGTGAATACAAAGTTAAAAACCATGATGGAAGTTTTATTGAAACCGCAGGTGGATGAAGCAAGATGCTTCATTTTTAATTTCCTGGAGAACATGAAATATATCCTGAGTCTTTCTATTTTTGGAGGTGACTTAATTTTCTTAATAATTCTATTTCACTAAGCCATGAACAGATCAGATCTGGTCAAAGAAAAGAAATTTGCAAAAGGGATAATGCTTTATATAATTATTGGTTGTAATTTGGAAAGTAAGAATGAAACTTTTGTTCAATCATTACTGTATACAAGATTTCTAATATTATAACCACACAGGTAAAGTTGTAATGCAGAGGGGATTACCAGGTGAAAGTACTAAGGTCATCAATGATGAGGTAAAAAAAGAGTAGTGATGTGTAGTTGGTGGAAAAAAGAAGAAGAAGAAGAAGAAGAAGAAGAAGAAGAAGAAGAAGAAGAAGAAGAAGAAGAAGAAGAAGAAGTAGACGAAGACAGAGTTAATATAACAATAATGAATAAGTTTATTGCTGTTATTTAAATATACAGTTTGTCTTTTCTTCCCGACCTTGATATCCCAATAGACTTGAACTTCTTAACTATGGACCTCACACAGGGCCAGCGCAAGGGTGTCTTGTGCCCCTAGATGGGACATTACTCAGTTGTACTCTGCACCAGGGATTCTCAAACTAGGGGTTGCAATCTCTTGGATTTGCATAAAGATTATTGGGAGGGTGGGGGGTTGCAGAAATGTCAAAAAGAAGAAATGTTCAAGAGGACAAAATTATGAAAATGTACAGACAAATTTTTTACTGTGGGTCACAAACGAATTTCTGAAATTGGCAATGATTTGTTGAGCAACTTATTGTAAGAATCAAAGAAAGTTCAAAATTTGCAATTCAGCTGGATAATTCATCCAGCTGAATTGCAAATTTTGAACTTTGTTTGATAATATAGATTTTAACTAAATGTACAACCATTATTTTGGTACTACTAAGACTGTATATAATGGTTGTAAATTTAGTTAAAAACTATATTAACAAAGATTCATATTGTGAAACAGTAAATAAACATTTTCTATAGTTTTGAGAAGGGTGATTAAGATTCAAATAGTTCTTTGGATGATTGAACCCCTTCTTGTTGTTTGTGTTGTTAACACAACATTTCGACCGATCCATTCTTCTGTCTCCTTCAGGTGTAATATATGAATGTGATGATGGTAAACAGAAGTTTTTAACTTCAAAGTGAATAAACATGTTATATATGAAATAAAAAGAACAGATTGTGAATATACATAATGAAATTGTTTGTAAGCTTAGAATTTGTCATAGTGAATTTATAAATAGAACTTTTCATCAATAATTCTAGATAAGAAATATCTTTTGGTTGAATTGTTCAGAGTTTGAATGGAAGAATGTTCTTTGGAAGTTCAGGGTCGAGAAAATAGTCGTTGGTTCTGAAGTTGGTGTGTAAAGAAGGCAGATAAAGCTTACTTGCTTTGTGGTTGGTTTGTGTGTGTGGGTGTGTGTTAGAGTAATATTTTCATGTGAGACATAAATGTTTCCATGCCAAACACATATAAGAATGATTGTTACATGTTTGAAATCACTGGCACAAAAGAGAAAGGCTATTTTTACTAGTGGTGTGACGTCAATTTTGTTTTTATGGCAACGAGGGAGTAATCTTTATTTTTATGAAAATTTATCCTAACAAATACTAACTGGCCGCAACACTTGACTTATTTGTTCCCTTCAAAAATTTGTTTTCCTTGCCTTTTCCTCCGTAAATGTTTTCACAAGTTCTTCTAAATTCATATCATACGCCAGTTGTTCTTCAATAGAAATTGTAGCCAGCCCACAGAGTTGGTCTATGCACATTGTTGATCGTAGATAGGTGTTGATCGTAGATAGAGTTTAAATTTAGAAAAACTCCTCTTACCGCTTGCGACGGTAACTGGCAGAGTTAGAAGAATTCTTAGAGCAATTACAATATTAGGCACAGAGTCTTCTAATTTATTGGAAAAAATGAATTCAATAGCATCCCCTGGGGAATTCCCTGCTTTAATTTACCCCGCGATTGCTTTCAACTTGTCTGTCAATCCAAATGCATTAACGTCAGAATGCACATTGTATTCTAGAGCTGAAGACAATTTTTGACAATGTTCGAACACCTTGACGCATAGTTCTGTGGCCACTTTCGGAATTTTTGACAATGTTCGAACACCTTGACGCATAGTTCTGTGGCCACTTTCGCAATATCATACAAGAAGTCAAAGATTTGTCCTATTTCTTCCATTTGTTCAAATCTTTCGTTGACTGATATAATGATTGTGTCCAGAATTGGAAAATTATTATGGTGACAATCTGGGCCCTTACTTTCTGCCATTCGTACAGAAGTACTGATTCAAAATATTTGGTTACTTCCCTTGTGAAGTTTGTAAATGTAACGGAGGCCTTATTGGTTGAAAGCATAAAACAGTTATACGGAAAAAAAAATTTCAATACGGTTTTCAGATTTTTCCGCTTATTCGGACCGTAACCAAATTTTCAAAAGTTCTTTTAGAAATTTATTATCCAAATCTAAACTCCAACTTCAACTTTAAAACATTTTAACTTTATTGTCATTCTATAACGGTGACAATAAAAGCTGGGTGGGTCTATGCCTTCCCACTGAAACCTTAAAAATTCCCAAGGAAACAAAGGTCTTAGGGATTGAAAGCATAAAAAAATTACCCACAAACATTTTTGGTTACGGTTGGTTTTTGTGGATAATCCCGAAAACCGTATAAAACATTTTTTATAAAATTGTTTGTGCTTTTAATCAATAAGACCATCGTTAGCTTTGGAAAATATTTTTTGAAAAAAAACTTTTTATACGGTTTTCAGGATTATCCGTGAAAACCAATCTTAACTGTGTGTAGGAACTCTTATAAAACAATGCAGAAACCACTTCCTTTGTTCTCTCTCCTGTGTGACTTCTCTTTCCAAAATGCTCAATGTTAACTGATTTCTCTGTCAGAAAATGTCCACAGACAACTGGATCCAGTTCTTTAAAATCTTTCTTTATGGTCCCTTCTCTGATTCTGGTCAAATGGCATGGTGATTCTCAGGTTTTCTTAATTACAAAATTTAGGGGAGTGATGGTATCTTCAATTGCGAACATTATCTGGTCCCCTACTGGGATTTTAGTCGAATAAAGTAATTAGTCTCCACCACGTTTGAGAAAAATAATAGTTTCTCATTTGTTATCAAAGGTTGATACTTTTCCACCAGAGACAGGCACCTTTTGATAAAATAGCTTTTCACCTGATTTGAAATTAAAATTGGTACACTTATTAGAAAAAGGTCAACTTATACATGAGTGAATATAGTATTTTTTTCAGTTTGGAGTGCGCCTCTAAGACCTTTGCACCCTTAGGCGGCCGTCTAACGTGGCCTAATAGAAGAACCAGCCCTGATTGCACAGATGGTCTGGGAACTTACAGTTGTTTGAAATAGCTTGAAGGGACAGTCCAAACTTATGTTAAGTAACAACTTGACTTTTGATATCCTTACAGGGATCAAATGTAGAATCCACACCACAAAATTCGAGTGAAAAATGCAAATTTTCAGATTATTACGGTAATCAAAATTTAAATTAATTTAATAAAAACAAGGATGAAATGTAGAATTCAGACCCCTTTCACTATATAAAAGAATATTATGAAGAAATAGTGTCACAAAATTTGAAAAACTTATAAATTAAATTGAATTTTGATAACATGAAACTTGAATCAATCTTGGTGTTCAGATTCTACATTTGATGCCCTTTAAATTTCCCTAGGCTAGTTTTCCAACATATGTTTACTATGACACTTTAGTGTTATATAATGTGGACAGGGGACAAATTGGTAGCTTTTTCTAACAAAATGAGGGCTGTCATGAAAAGAAGAGCAATGTTATAACACCTTCATGGTGTATTGCTATTAATTTTTAAACCTCAATGGGCAGTGTATGAATACTTTTGATCTCACCAATATTTAAGTTTTGTTATTTTTATGTTGTTTGCATTGTAAAACTTGAGCAAAATCCTATTTGAATTGCCTTCTTTCTGACATTCTATACCTAACCAACATGTTTAGTTTATATATTTCAGAAAAATATTTCCAAATGAAAATTGAAAATTATTGTACTGTATTGAACTTTTGTCCTCAGCTGTATATATATGTGTGTGTGCGCGCGTGTGTGTGTGTGCATACATGAAATATGCACTCATATATATGTAAAATTTTGTCAATAAAAAATGCTTGAATGTGTCAAAGATTCTAAAATTTGTATTATACTTTTATATATATGAAATATGAGATACTGCATTTGTTCATTTTCTCTATATATATATGAATATATGTGTGTGTGTTTGCATGTTTGTCTACGTGCATGTGTATCTACATATATACATACAATCATGTATATGCAAGAAGAATATGTACATACATATATAGATATATATATATATAATTGTCTGCATATTTATTGAGTTATGTACACACAGAAAGACAAGCACACCGACACATATATATATTTATATATATATCTAACTATGATGCGTGGTTGCATGATCCGTCTCTAAGATATGTGTATTTTGCATCTAAAACATAATTGGTATCCATTATAATGATCGATACAGACAAGGCTCCTGATGAGCTCTCTTTGAAAAAGAAACTTCTTTTTCAGCCATATTGAAAGGAACATAAACTAAGCTTTTAGTTTGTAACAGTGGCTGGCATGTTTCATTCATTGGCTGATTGCTTTTTTTCCCCTTTTGCTTACTTCATCTTTTTTTCATTCATTCAATCATTTTTGTGAGGAAACATTTCCACTACATTTTCCACTACTGGAACCTGCATTTCACTAAAGGTCTTTATGCAATATATCTATTTCTCCTTCTCTCTCTCTCTCTCTCTCTCTCT
>VCCN01005916.1:3902688-3912848 GCA_006491835.1 Architeuthis dux | reverse complement strand
ACTACAATATACTGAACCTACTGTAATATACTACTACATACAATAATGTAATATATGTGATATACATGTAATATACTACTATATACTATACTACTACTACTACAATATTCTACAATATACTACTACAATATACTGAACCTACTGTAATTCTTTTGTTGTGTTTTGATTTTGAATACAAAATAAGAATCATGTTTTTCCTTTAAAACAGTATCTCTCTTATGTTTTAATTTTGATTAAAAAATAAAAATGTAGAATTAATTTAAAACTATTTGGTAAATGTCCTGGTACCTTTTTTTATATCCTTGCTCCCACTAACTATAGAACCTGACCACGCCCCAGCATACAAGGGTGCATACACACCCCATTTGAAGATTGACTACTTGAAAAAACAACCACTTTTGTTGGTTAGGTATCAGAATTTGCCTTCTTCTACTCAATGATAAAAAGCCTCCATTATCAATTTGAGTGTAAACCCAAACTTGTTAGAAATTAACCCATTACGGCCCAATTTTAAAAAAAACAAACATTTTTTTGTGCTTTAACAGAAATAAATTGATGCCATACTCTTTGACTGATTTTTCGAGTTATTGGTGCATATTTAGCTATATTTCATACCTACTATATGCAGTCGGTTGGGTAGATACAGGGTACAGTTGAGTAATAATTCAAGAAAAAAAACACCTACTATATATAGTAGCATGGGCATTAATGGCTTAATTGGAAAAAAGAAAATATTTTTCTATAAATTGCAAAATTCTTTCAATTTTTGTGCTTTATAATATTTCCATCAAATTGTTAAAATATCTCTGAGTCATTTATATTTTACTTTAACTGAATTCCTACAGCATCAACATATTTATTTATAATTTCTTCATTCACTGATGTGAGGTTTTTAAAGTTTGACAAATATCTAGAGATCTGCACAATTGGACCATATTTATTCTGACAAAATTAGAGGAAGACATTTAAACCCAAACAAATATCTTCCCCCAAACAATCCTAACCTTTAATAGAAGTGAAAAATAAAAAAACATGGAGCAGGGATTATAATATTAAGATGGTATGAGACCAGCTGATTTTAATTTTTTTGTTGGAACCACTATAAGCAAATGGAAATCGCAACATTAGAATAGTTATTAATAGTAGAAAACAGGAAGTCCTCAGATTAAGAACAAGTTCTGTTCCTAGGTCTGTCTTTAAGTAAGATTTGTATATAAGTTGGAACAGCTAGGTACTGTGTATATCTAGCGACTTAAATTGCTGACGGCATAATTATTCCTCCAACTGACGCCCCACTTGTTATTATGAACCGTGGTCTGTAACTCAATTTAAAATAAAAAGGTTTTATGGCAGTCTGTTCATAAGTACGAGTTGTTCATAAGTTGCACATTCTTAACTCGGGAACTTCCTGTAGTTATAATCCATTGAACCATCTCTTGCTCATCCCTTCTTATGAGTCTTTGTTGTGGACAGTTAGATAAACAAAAAATGATGTTGATTTTAAAGTTGAATCCCACTTGTGGCTACTTTATTTTTATGTTAATCTATATTCTCTGAGTGTACCAATGTACACCATTGAAATCACTATGACAAAAAAAAAATGCTTTATTGCTTTGTGACTGATTTTACAGCACGTGGAAATCATTCTTCTTTTCCAGAATATTTTATCAATCTTTGTTTTTGCAGAATATTCTAAAAAAAGATAAAATTCATAGCCCAAACAAAAACACAACACTTATAATCCAAACAAAAAGGTAGACTTTCAACTACCTGGATCTGGAAGATCGACTGTAAAAAATAAGTTCAGGATATCTATACAAATTACACTGAGTGGCTTGATGCACAAAAATGCCTAGCCCAATTTCTTAAAGGCAACAAAAGAACTAGAAAGCTCTCAGAGTGTGCATACCTCTTCCAATGCCATACACTAAATAAAAACTGAATGAAAATCACCTCATATATAGCTACAATTTTGATTTTCCATATTTCAGACTATTATCCTAACATACGAAAAAATATTTCTCATTCAAACAAAGATTTCTGAATGTCCCCAAAATTTAATCAACTCTTCCTTAGCCCATGGCCCACCCTTCCACAAAATGCTATTGAAATTCAATGAGAACATTTGGAGGTATTGTGTGGACAGACAAACATAAATAAATACATATACCACTTCCAACTTTGTTAACAGAGGTAAAAAAGACAATGAAACCTATTAAGAAATCAACAAACTCAGTGGTATGTATTGAGTCAGTCCTGAAAGAGCTATTTCCTCTTATTTAAGAGCTTTTAGATGCTGATAGGATGGAAAGTTCTATCCTTAATCTAAGTATGTAAAATGCAACATTTATAAACATATGCATTCTTCTGTTCAATTATGATGGAGATAGAAAAGAAGGCATGTTACAAAACAACCTATAAAACATACACATACACACACGCACACACATATAAACAATGAGCATATACATACATATGTACATGTGTTTGCGTACTTAAGTATGTTTAAATATACACAATTATGTGCACGTGTATGTACATACCTATAAACACATGGCCATACCTCAGTTATCATTTTTTTCATCTGAAAGAAGTCAACCATCTTGAAAAATTAAGCTTCTTTGTTTGCAGATGGAGAATTCATTTTTTAGCTGTTTATTCACTTTTCCAGCTTTTCTTCCTTTTCCCTTTTTGTAAAGAATAGAAATGTTAAGATGAGAAAATGAAGCTGAAACCACTTTTCTCTAGAACATCACTTAGAGAATTACTTCTTTCCAAAACGATCTGAATATCATAGATTTCATATCATCACAATTTTTGGTCCAAAACAATTTTTTATTAGGTGTCGGCTTAAAACAAATATTTCGTAATTCATGCAATTATGATTTTTCCTATTATAATTATTTATCTATATACCACTATCAATGTATACATATCTATGTGTGAGTTCTTTGTAATTCTTAAGACTTCATATAGCTTTTTGCTAAGCTTAGCTTAGTCTGGCATGAGGGCATAAATGTGGGGCACTCATTGAAGATTGAACTCACTACAGTAGTAGTGGTCTGTTAGGCTAGCTTGTTTACTAGTTCTCCATGGTGTGATACCCATTATGAGACTTCATAGAATATTTTAATATATATCTTTCTTACATTATACTAAGTAATTTCTCATATATTATCATTTTCTTTCTTTACACAGGGTTTTACTAGTTAAATTACAATTATGTGTTTGGATAATATACACATTTTATGCATGTGCAATTTTTCATTCAGAATTAATGCAATCAGATATAATTTATCAAGTTTACTGGTTTTATTAATAAGGGAGCTTTTGTTTTATGAAAATTCTGAATAAATTATCATTACAACAGCTTTTTATTTTAGTATGCCATATTTTTTTGAAGCTCAATTGGTTCATTTTATGAATGCTGATATTTAGGTATGAAAAAGAATGTCAAGAGTGTAAGCGACACCTGATTTAAAAAAATGTATGGTAGACAATTCAGTACACATATATTTGACTGGAAAAAATAAACCAGATTAAAATGCATGATAGCTGCGCCATGCAAAAAAAAAGGCATGTTGTCTGCAGTTCCCATAATTTGAAATAGCATTCAATTTACATAAACAAAAAACAGCCGGTAAATATTTTTTTGTCATTTCACTATATTTAATTATTCATCCTTATTATAATATTTTTATATAATTTTCAGTTGAACCATGACATAGAAAGAATAAAAAATATACATTTCAAAAATTTTTTAAATATTGGAATAAATCAATAAAAATGATGAAATATCTTTTTAAGAAAATATATTGAAAGAAAAATGTTTTTTTTTTACTGATCAAAAGCCTGAATTATAATTAATCGAATAAAACTAAAAATTTGCCGAACATAAATTATTTTATTTAATTTTCCTGTTTATTTAATCCCTAAGTAAGAGTTCTGTTCCAGCAGTTCATGGATATTATTCTAAAACAATAACATAATTAGTATCTCGAGGGATATATCTGTAAAACGTGTAAAAATTAACGAAAGCACGATTATATGAGATAGATAAATCATCAAATTAATAAAAGGTGCGGTAGGAATCATGTAAAAAAAATTATTCTTCTCCGAAATTTGGAATGGAAACTTATTTTTTTTAAAATTCGTCCTTTAATAAGCATCAAAAATTTTATTAAAATCAAATAATATGCTGATTTTTACCAGATTTAAACAAATTTCTCATGTGTCAATTTCGTGCTGAAATTTTCGTCCATTTTGTTCATACTGATATTAGTGAAAAAATAACGTCCACAAATTTTAAGCAAAATATCCTTGTTATCCTTGTTGTCATTTAGACATTCTTATTTCTAGTTTTGGCAATCATTAATAGAATATAAATTCTGTTTGAAATTGTGTCTTTTTTGCTTTGTATTTCTTTATGTTGAACCATAGCCTATCAATAGTAGTCCATAGCCCCGGACAGTGTTTTCGGTCCCTAAGTACCATGTTGTCACAGGTGTGTCTTGTGCGAGATAGTCTACAGAGCCCATCCCTCTTCAGGCTGCCGCATCCTATTCTTTATGCTGAGTGCTTAGCAGAAAGACATTGAGTACCATTTTTAAAGTCTTTGGTATGACTCGGTTCGAACCCATGACCTACAGAACCGAAGGCAAGCACTCTACCACTGGGACACAGTGATCAGTCATTCAATAGTAGAACTTACCTTAAAAGAGATTGTTACTGAATGAGTCTTAAGAAGACTTTATGTCTATCTTGAAAGAGTTCAAAACTGCTTGTGTTAAATATAACTGTATCACCAAGGTATCATTGATATTAAATGGATATAGGAAGTGCTACAGCAGGGAGTACAGGCCCTTTGACACTTGGTCAATTTAATGCTCATATTCAAATCAATCATATTCATATGAACATATATAATGAAAATCTTCCATTTTACAAGATGAACTATAAAATCAACCATTTATGAAGTACAAAACAAGAGAAAGAAATTCAAAACAAAAAGGATAAAGAAAAAAAAACTTTTTTTGGCAAATTCATTCTGATTTATTAGAATAAAATATTATTTTTGGTAGAAAATTTATATAATTTTAAAATTTCACTTTGTTACTTTGTTCGTTTTGCCATATTTCAAAATAATGCAAAATACAAACCCCAAAGCTTTTTATATTTAGCCTATTGTTGTACACTTATAATAACTGTCAGTGAAGCGACAGGTCATAGACGCGTATAGATATAAAGGTCCAAGGGTCAACAAAATCAAAAGAAATCTGCATTGGGAGCATTAATATAGCAAATTTTACTTTAAGAATACACTTAACTACCACTTCTACTGTTATCTTACTCTCTCGCTTGTGCATCACGCTTTGCATAGTCTCTATGAGAGGGTGGGAAAAGAGAGAGAGCGAGAGGGAAAGATAGAAAGTGAAATATAATAAGAAAAAAAGAGAGGTGAATTGATAATGTTAAACGTCAGAAGCTGTCATCTGCTTTTATGAAATGGAAGGCGTTACCGGGAGGAAATAAGTGAAAGAGAGAGAAAGAAAGAAAGGTAGAAAAAAGAATGGAAGCGAAGATAGAGAGAAAAGGAAAGAAAGAAAAAGGAAGGAAGTGAATAGATTGAAATAAAGCAAGAAAGATGGAAGGTAGAGACGGGAAGTGCTAATGATACGTTATGTGTTATCGCCTATTGAAAGGAAGAAAGGAAGAAAAAAAGAAAGGAAGTGAAGAAAGAAAGAAAGAAAGAAAGGAAGAAAAAAGAAAGGAAGGAAGAAAGGGAAGTGAAGAAAGAAAAAGAAAGAGATCTGTTCAACATAAATAAACTTTACATTTTACAGATTCAATTTATAAATAAACTGTAATGAAAAAAAGAAGAAAATGTTTAAACTTTCTTTTTAAAGACAAACAAAATCGTATCACCGAACGACAGTTGTTTTTGTTTTTGTTTTGGTTTATTTTCATCATTGTTTATTTTCATCATTGTTTATTTTCATCATTGTTTATTTTCATCATAGTGCAGAAAAAAATTGACACCCGTGTTTTGTTTATATTTTTAAAATAATTTAATTATGATCAAAATTTTTTAAAATTCACTGAAATATTTTCAATGTACATTAATTTATATGTTGTTGTAATTTTCTAAAAAGTTTGTCTGTAAATTTGATTTCGTAATTTTAAATTAAAACTCGATAGAATTTTTTGTTGGGATTTATTTACGCAATAATTGAAAATAAATAAAAAAGAAAAAGTAAAGTTGAACTTTTTTCCTCTGATTTGTTTAAATTTTGATTTGAAGTTTTTATTTTTAGATGAAAAAGAAAAAGCATGTTAAAAGTAAAACTTGAAACTTTATTGTATAAAATTAATCTTTTTTGAAAAAAATTAAAATTTTAGGTTAAGATTCGTTTTTAGTACTCAAGAAAATGTTTTTTTTTTCTATCAATTTTAGATGCTTTCAATCCATTAAACCGTATGGAAATTTGTTAGTTGTTAGAAAAATAATTTTTTTAAAGGTTTTATGAGGGGAGTTCTATTTACAATGTAACTATAATGCTAATGGGGCCGCCATTTTAGAAAAATATTTTTTTTTTAAATTCTAAAAAACAACTAATTTTTGGGAGGTTCTAGGTCTAATGGACTGAAAGCACAAAAATTGCTGGCGAAAATTTTTTTTTTTTTTTCCGAATAATAGACTAAAGTAGATCTTAACCTAAATAAATAAAAATTACTTATTTTATTAAAAATGTCATTTTTTTAATTATAAAATGGAGTTAGGTACTTTAATAAAAGTGTAGGAAGAAAGAGGGGAGAAAAGCTTGTTAGGTAGTTTGCTGAACGGGTAGGAAGAGAGAGGTGAGAAAGGGGAGTTAGGGTATGTAAAGAGAGGAGGAAAAAGAAAGTTTATTGAGGAGATAGAAAGAGAGAAGGGGAGAAAGGAAAGTTAGTTTAATAAGAGGGGGAAGAGAATTAGGTAGTTTAAGTGGGTAAGAAGAGAGGGGGGAAAGAAAGTTTGGTATTGCCTGAGTGGGTGGGAAGAGAAAGAGGGAAAAAGAAAAGTTAGGTAATTTAATAAGAGTGTAGGAAGTGAGAGGGCAGAAAAGAAGGTTAGGTAGTTTACTGAGGAGTATGAACATTTTCTTATATGAAACTTATCTATGTTTGTATAAAATTTAGATAAAATCATGGACGGGCAACGCAAATTGGAAGAGATAAGGGAGAGAACGAAGATAATCTTAGTTCTCAACACCCATGGAATTTCCATGGGTCCAACTAGTGTCATTTAACGTAATAAAATGATCACTAACCAAAATGTAATTTTAGTAACCAGAAAAACAACAATTAGAAAATATTAAATGATGATATAATAATTATGGTTGTGATTATAATACTATGTATTATAAAGAATATAAATTGTTTTGGAGACAATTGCAACACTAGTATCTCAGGTTGACATTGGAATCACGATGATAATAATAGTAATTACCATTATAATGATAATGATTAAAAAATTGTATAATAAACTTTTATGGCATTATAATTATTTTATAGACACATTAGCTTTTCTTTAAATAATATTTCTTTTAATGAAGGTTCTGACATTTCTCTATTTTGCTTCTAAAATTTAATATTTTTAGTGAAAAAGGAAAAAGATCAGAGTGAAATTATGTGTATCATGTTCCCCGGTTATACCCCCATCGAGGATGACGGGCAATTGTTAGTAAGACCCACCACCAACTTGCAAGGCCTGTCAAAGCTTTGTTCTGCATACAGCACCTGATATTCCCCAATGGACACCAGTGACCAGGCTCGACATTGCCTAACTTCGGTGATCTTACGTATCCACCATGATTTGGTCGTAAGCCCTTAGCCTTAGGGTAGAGGCATTGAGTACCATTTTAAAAGTCTTTGGTATGATGAGGATTGAACCACTGCACTCTACCTCTAGGCCACAGCGATCGGTTAATGAAATTATATAAAGTATATAAATATTTATGGTTCCATTTAATTTTTTAGGCTAGTTTTATCAATTGGTAGTTACCATATTCTAATGGCCATTCACCTCCTTATTGTTAGTAAGTAAATTTGAATGTACTAACGACTGAAATTTGAATGTACTAATGACTGCAGATTTGTATATGAAAGGAAAAGATAGAATATTTGTCAGCAAGAAAGGTTGTATATTTATGCATTTGAAAAGAAAGATTGAGAGCGTCAGTACATGTATGTATCGGAGAGAAAGCTTATGAGTGATAGAGATAGATAGAGAGATAGATAGATAGATAGATAGATAGAGCGAGAGAGAGAGAGAGAGAGAGAGTGCATGTGTGTGCGTGTGTGAAAGAGAGTTCAAGCCAACCATGTATCAGGCCGAAAGAGAAAGAAACTAAAAGTCTGACAGAAATAATGCATGCATGAATGAAAGTGGGGAAAGAGAGTATCAAACTCTCTTCCTCCCCTTATTCATGCATGAGAAGGAATAAGAGGGGATTTGTGTGTGCCTCTGCCTGAGTGGTTGAGAATTAAGAGAGAGAGAGAGAGACAGGGGGAGGTGAGAGAGGGGGAGGAAGAGAGATAGAGAGAGAGGGTGTGTGAAACAATGTGAAAGAGTCAGAGAGAATTGTCTGGAAAAGGGGTGAGAGAGGAATTATGGAAAAGGAAATGATTATTTTTTTTCTGAGAGCTAGAAAGAAAGAAAAGTTTCAGTGTTTAAAATCATTTATTTGCATAGAACGCCATTTTTTTCAAAGTTGCTTAGTAAAAGAAGAAGAAAAGAAGAAATAAGAACAAACATCTTTATTTCACCCCCCCCCCCATTTTTTTTCTAAATAGGAAATGTCACAAGGATGAATGAAACGGAAACCTTTGTAAAGCTCAGGTGAAAGACAAATTCTGGGTGGCTGGGTGTGTCTCTATCTACAGAAGCCAGAGGTGTGTCCCACAAGCTGCGAGTATAACTGGGCCACATGAAAAAGTAGGATGGGTCAAATACACAAATTTAGAGAATAACTTCAAAAGGAAGAATGTCTCATCTGACTGAGATTTCAAATATTTCTTTTGTGAACATAGCGAAATAAGATATCTTGAACCTTGTTTTATCCCAATAAAAAAGAAGAAAATAAAGAGAGAGAAATAAAAATGAAATGAGGTAGAGTAAGGTGTTGCAAAGGGGACAGAAATAAAGATTCTTGAGTGAATGTCGGCGGTGGATGATGTGAAGTGTTGACAATTTAGCGCGTTCCGTGCTAGATTTAGCGCGTTTCTTGTTTTGGCAGTGCAAAAAGCGCTAAATTAGCATGTTTTCGCCTAAAACATTTCAGACGTTTTTGGCCATTTTCTGTCTATTTTTTACCATTTTCAGCATATTTTTGGTGGTTTTATGGCCATTTATGGAAATTTAAAAAATTTAGCGCCTTTTTAGCGCTTTTTGGCAGTCAAACTAGCGCGGAAATATTTTTTGACGATGTGTGAAGCACTGAAAGTTCAATGTAGAGAAGTTTGGGATTTACAAACATATTATTATTAACTAGCTGAATACCCACCCTAACAGTTGAGTTAAATTGCTGTAAAAAAGAAAGAATTAAAAAAGATAGATGGAAATCAGATAGTGTTTAATTTAATTTGGTTTTAAAAAGTGATATTTGTGACTTTTAGAGTTTTTTACAATCAATGTAAATACACATCTCTTAAGAGAAAATAAGCAAAAAGCTGATATCTTCATCTTACTTTCCCTTCCTCTCTATGAACAATACAAAGTCCCCACTCACTCTGCGATTGAGCATCTTTCATCAGCACCTAGTGGATTCAGCTGAAAAGGCAGGCAAAAAAAATGTGTCCATTTTAGCATGAATTTACAATGTGAATCGACCCCCCCTAAATACATATTTTGGGGGGTGATTTAAAAAAAAACTAACTTGCTAAACACTTGCCTCTGCCTAGGGGTCACGTTGGTACATACATAACACATCATGGGGTTATGTTGTATAGTTTCTGCAGTAGGCTATCACATACAGACAGATAGATGAACAGACATTTGGTGAATTATAATAAGAAATGCAACTGTGTTATTTACTTAATGGAGCTGTACTAAAAAATGGTTGTTAATCTGTGGCTGCAAAGAAAAAGGAGAAAAGTCTATCAAGAAGAGAGAAGAAAAA
>VCCN01005916.1:3840545-3862521 GCA_006491835.1 Architeuthis dux | reverse complement strand
ACTGATGGGTCAGTTTTTTGTCAACATCAGGGTCCTGTGCTCAAAATGGGTATTGCACACATAAGGGTTTTTCCTGCCATTTGGTTTTCAGGTTGGTTTGGCCTTTAATTGTTGCTTTTTGTTTGAAGTTTTTTGCCTCCTTTGTTGGTATTCCGCTACTTATTTCACTCTAAGCGTTTAGGTGTATATCTCGTTTGAACTTTTAGCTTTCTTTAGTTATTGAGTGTAGCGTTTTAGTCTATTTATAGTCTACCCATGCAGTGCTTAGCTTCTTACTTTTTGAACGGCAGCTTTCCAGTAACATCTTATTGATCAACAACTGATCTTTACAGCCGTAAAAAGCTCTTTTGCATCCGTTTGCTCTTCAGGGAGTATGTTATTAGTTTCAAGTTAGTTAAGATCGATGTGAGTATTTTGTATTTTGTGGTTAAACGTGTGATTAGTCGGTAATTTGTGGGGGTTGGCAGTGTCATCAGTTTTGGGGAGTAGATAAGTAATGCCTTGTGTTAGCCATTCTGGGTTTTGCTGTGGGTTATTGAAGGCACTGGAGAACAGGTCTGCTAATGGTTTGTGCATAGATGGAAAAGCAGTTAGCCAGAAGTTAGGTACCTTATCTATTCATGGGGATTTCCATTTTTGTGATTTTCTAAGAGCTTGTTGTACTTCCTCGATGATTATGCTGGCCCATTCCTGTTCCTCTATCTCGCTGTATTTGTGTTCGATGTTTTTAATCCATTCTGCGTCCCTCTCATAATTCTTTTCATTTCAGCATATCTTATTCCAGCCCCCCCCCCCCCCCCACACACACACTCTTTTTCACTCGATGGTGTTTTTTCTATAGGTTTTGTTGATTTCCCAATTTACCTATAGAATTTGTTCTTGTTAGTCTTAAAAGTATTATTTTGTTTGTAAAATTTACTTCTTTTCTCGCATCTTCTCTTTCTTTGTGCTTTTAGCTGGATGCCCTGTTTAGGGACCTCTTTTACAGTTCGTATGTCATTTTCTTCTTTATATTTACATTTTGTTTTTGCTCTCCTA
Organism: Architeuthis dux; assembly: GCA_006491835.1. Classification (NCBI taxonomy): domain Eukaryota; kingdom Metazoa; phylum Mollusca; class Cephalopoda; order Oegopsida; family Architeuthidae; genus Architeuthis; species Architeuthis dux. The sequence goes on along the minus strand of VCCN01005916.1, from coordinate 3,861,483 downwards.
CTTTTCAATTTTATTCCCCTCAATAATTCATCTAAGATTGAGACTTCTTCCCCTAGGGCTTCAATCTCTTCCTCTATCCTTCTTTGCCATAGTGGTGCTTTGTGTTTATTTATTGGGTTAACTTTTGTTTTCCTATGTTTTGCAATGATGTTGTGACAGAGTATATTACTTCATTTAGGGTGATTAAATTCAAGTCAATACTCTTTACTATTTCGTTGATTGCTTTATCTGCTATTCAAATAATGTCTTTCGTTTTTTATCATGTCTGATTTTGTCCAATTTTTCGCTTTCTTCCATACGAGTGTGTTGTGTTTCTGCTAATTCCCTAAATGATGTTTGTTTTCATTTCCTCAACTTCCTCCTTATCTGGATCATTTTCTTCATTTCTTAACTAGTTTTGTCATTCCTGATCTTCTTGTCTATTTTCACATGTATTGCGCATTATTCTTTCAGTTTCATCATAATTCAGCATATCGACTTGGACTCTTACTTCTCCGACATTTGTAATTCTAATATTTCCGAATTCATTATTCATTTCAGTTTTCACACTTTTTTTCCGAGCTCAGCGAGCTCTGCGTCAGTCAACCGCTTATCTTTAATACTGTTTCTTTTCACATTTGCTAGTTTGTCAGCATCTACATTTTCTCTTGATGTTCGGAAATTCATTTCTCCATATTCTATATGCTTCATTGGTGACTCTGTACTTTGATGATTTGTGTACAGCATAGTAGTATGCTCGCATAACTTGTAATACTCCCTAGTCCATTTTACTTTTTCTTTTTCTTTCCTTTGGTTATTAGTAGATGTGGGCTGAGGAGGACCATCATTTGGAGTCACCCATTGTTGGTGTCCATTCTCAGTATTTAGAGGATCAGTACCAGTTGCATATTTTCCGCCCCAGGCTGGTTTCTCCCTGGGAGACGCGACCCTTGGTAAACCGCGCGACAGCCGATGCGGGACGAAGTTTCTCTTAGTTGCATTAATAGTTGTAATGTTTCCGTTTTATCCTTTCTGGCAACGGCTGTTTTATTCGTGACACAACGCTGAGTTTGCTTAAGCGCAACCCCCCCCCCCTTCCTCTACAGGGTTGAGTTGCAGCTTCGTTCAAAGTCTGTAAAAATAGAAGATATTGTTTTGTTCCAGTGAATCATCATCCTGCCACTATATAAAAAAAATGTATTTATTTATATATATATTACAACTTTAGTGGTGGTTTCTGAGATTAGTTGATATATCTGTGGCAGATTCATTCTTTTGGTATTTTAATTAAGTAAGAGTAGGCCTTCTATTATGCTTTTTGTCTGGGGAATTATTATTATTATTATTATTATTATTATTATCTTTTTTGCCCCTTTAATGTTTATTTTTGCCTCCTGTAGAACCGGGTCCTGTATGGTCCTGGGGCGCTATAGGGGAGTCTTCATCTTATCGACAGCACTTTCCATAATATGTGGGCTGTTCCAAGTAGGTCGATCTTTTGGGCTACATGGATGTTGATGTTACCTCGGATACGGTTGGTGAACTTTCCCGTTCCCTTCTTCACAAGTCCTAGATCTCCGATGACCACCGGTGCTATGGTGGTTTTCATGCCCCACATCTTGTTGATCTCGTACTTGTACTTGGACATTTTCTCAGTCACTTTCACGGAAGTGTTTCTGTCAGATGGTATTGCTATGTCGATGAGTATGCACCTCTTTTCTTTTCTGTCCTTGATAACGATGTCAGGTCTATTACTGTTATCTTCTTTTTTTTTTACAAATAGAAACAAATAGAAACAATTTAGTTATTCACTATATTATATACGAGTTGTCGAATATACTGTAGTTACCTGCTCACACAGACATGATTTTAATTGTATTATAAATTAAAAAGTCGAATGAATATTAGTAACATTTAATTGAATTTGTATTTAATTAAAATAGAAATAATTTTAATCGAAGTTAATCGAAGTAAAAGTCTGATAATTAAGAGTAAAATTACAAGGTAAATAGAAATAAAAACCACCCTTAAATTTTAAGTCTATTTTAACTAGCATATAAGACCAAACTTTCTCAGACAAAATTTTCTTATACCGAATATTTTTATTTTTAAATTACTACTTTTAGTAAAACTTATTATTATAATGGTCTTTCCTTAATTACTACTTTTTAATTGCAATTTTTGTATCATCAATATTTCCGTAATGGTCTTCCATTGAATCCCATCCTTTTAATTACTTAAAAGAAATAAGTTTTTCCGTAATTTTTAGATCAAATTTTCCATGACCGATTTTGCTGAAACCGAATTTTTTGAGACCGATTTTCCCTAGCACCATCCCAAATATACCCAGTCATCAATAAGGGTAATTATACTATGTAGTTCATATAAATTGTTTGTACATAATGGCGGAACTGCTTTGTGAGTCATTATTCAACTCGAGGTTTTAGGGCCGTAGGAACCATCTAGCTGGGATTACCCGCTCGGTTGGTCGGATATTTTCAGCTAGTCGTTATAATTTATAATTTGTTATTACATTTAAAACTTTTGTTCTGAAATACATGAAAAGAATAGTCCGGTCCCTTCAGGTCTCTTTAAATATTTACATTTAATGGGGACGTAATGGATTAAAATAAAATTTAAAACACTTGATAAAAGATACATTAACTTTACTAGTATAAAAACGTTCATTTTGAGTATTTCAGTTGGTTCTGTTATAAAATCAAAACACAATAAACTAGAAAACACCCAGAGAACGCATACCTCTGCCAACGCAATTGTCAGGGAAGGCATTGGGCATGAATTCAACCCAAAATTTAATCACTTTTCCTTAGCATATTGTCCACTCTTCCACAAGTTTTCATGGAAATTAATTGAGAACTTTTAGAGATATTGTGTGGACAGGCATACAGACAGACTGACGGACGCGACCGAATACATATACCACCGCAACTTCGTTGGTAGAAGTAAAAGGGGGCTTAAAAGGGGGCTCATAAATCTATATAATATTTAAAATAAAATCACAATGAAAAAGTGTTATTTAACTACTTTACATTTTAAACGCAAAATTAAAACAAAACAAAGCAAAAAATGAAAAATGTGAAACACTTGGAAGTTGGTGGAATAAAGTAATGAGTCCAAAAGGTTCTTCCAATGCCATAAAGTGTCGTACTGTTGTAGTTGTTTCATACATTTTTATATTGTTTTCATTTTCCGTTTAATATGCAAAATAATTAAATAACATATTTTTATTGTGTTTTGACTTTTAATGCAATATAGATTTATGAGCTTACTGCAAAACATTTTGTTATTGTGTTTTGGTTTTAAATGCAAAATAACAATTATGTTGTACTTCCTTTAAAACTGTATCTTCCTTGTGTTTTGATTTTAATACAAAGTAAAAATGTATAATGAATTAAAAATTATTTGGTACGACACGTGGCACCTTTTTTTATATGTCCGCTCCCCCCCTAACCTTAGAACCTGGCTACGCCAATGGAGTATACTCTGATTCATACCCTGTTACTAGTGCCGGATTAACGATGGGCCCGCACTAAATTCTTGCGATTCAGTGATTCTGCACTTGCTGTATTACTATAGTAATATATTACCTTCAACAACTGGGTGTTTAAGGTTTAGTACTTTTAGCCAATTATCACCTTTAGTTGGGGTTATTATTTTAACACAGTAATTAATAGGATATATAGGTGATACATATACGATGCATAAATATGAAGGTATTTGAAACTGAAATCATAGCCGCTGCACAAATATCAAAAACCAACGTAATACTATTACTGAAATGTGAAAAATATTTGCCGTATAACTGGCTGCATAGCAAATGAAAAAGATTAATCACTTTACTGTGCAAGTAAAAAATGTATGTTTTTTTTAAAATATTTATGTGCATTCTTTAATTTAGGGCCCCTTTATAACATATGCCCCTGGCCCCGCCCGGACTAGCTTAATCCGATCGTGTCTGTAACGCAGATCAATACTATAAATGCCATTATGGGATCAAGCAAATGGTTCTATGAAGAAGGTAGGTAAAGAATTTAAGAATGGAGTCAGTTAATGCTGTGTATTAACTGTTTGGTGATGGACAAAGCCGTGGCTCTTGCCTTTGATAGGTTCAATAAAGGTTGTATTATTTTGACAAGTCACATCCTTTCAGACAACCTGTTTCGATGGAACACTTACATGAGAAATAATAGTGATCCACCTTGATATTCTATTATTATTATCTGCAAAAACATTACAAAAATGTACTAAATCTTTCCTCTTTACCCTTTTCTTCTTTTTCTGCATTTCTTTATTAACTCTCGCATTATTTCCCCCTTTCCCTTACATTCATTCATTGACTTTTTTCTTTTTTTGTTATTTCTATATTTTTCAATATTCTTTTTGTTATCTTTTTATATTCTTACAATTTCTCTCTTTTCTTCTTATTCTTTTCAATTCATGTTTCCCTATTCTTCGACATTCAGATTTCTATTTCTGGCTCTTCTTAATCTTATCCTGTCCTATAGAAACCCTCACGTGACCAACGTCTTTTGGCAGCATGACATGTTGGGGGTGATCAATTTAAAAAAAAACTGTTACAAAGGGTGATCAATGAATAAGTTACTTCTCTCGTCCCTTGTTGGGCGGTAATTGCTAAAGACGTTCGAATGTACACAAAAAAACAAAAACAAGCGTGAACACTGCCGGATACAAACTGAGGGACCAATTTAGCATAAACTTACGTTATTAACCGTTTTCTTTTCTAGACCTAATAAGGGATAAATGTTTAAAATTTCAGCACTCTAGCTCCATTGGTGCGGCCTGTACACACGACACATATATAGATAACCAGCCATCCAGACCCACTTGAAAACTGAAGAAACCTATGTTGGTGTTGTTGGTGTTGTCAGTTTTGGTTGACGGATTCTAAAAAAGACCTTCGACTGTATAACCATCAGTCTGCTGCCCTACCACATCAGCAAACCTGGCTTGTGTTGAAAGCAAAAATCTCTATAATATAATACACAGTGTGTGTTGGTTGCTCTGTCTGTCACGCTGGAGGAAATTGATATATAAAATAAAGTGGACCTGCTGCGGTTTGAACGTTCGACGTGGACCGTAGCAGCTTTATAGCCTACCAATGGACCATGAGGACCCTGATGATTGATTAATGAAATTTTAAGCATTAAAAAGATTGTTTACATTATGGAAAGGGGAAGCAGCTAACAGTCTAGACGGGTGGGATTAAAACAAAATCGACAAATAAAACTGTCGTCATTTTTGACGACAACGGGTACACTATTAAATAATAAACTGTACATTTTTTACACCGACTGTAAAACTAGACAAAAGCATTTCAGCAGTAATCGATAAGGACTCACTTATCTTGTTAATTGAGTCTTTTCACCTACGTTACAAGACATTACATTTGAATACCACAGTTTCTAAACTTCCGCAAAGAGCAATCAACTGTATTTTAACCAAGAAGTCGTCGTCGTCGTCGTCGTCGTCGTCGTCGTCGTCGTCGTCATCGTCGTCGTCGTCATCATCATCATCATCATCATCATCATCATCATCATCATCATCATCATCATCATCATCATCATCATCATCAGTAGCAACCATTACAGGTTAGTGTTGTCGCCCCCCCCCCAGTTGATATCTATGTAGAATTGCCTCAAAACATATCTAAAATTATCTAGATTCTCGTGCCATTTATCTAGAGAACTATTTAGATACTTTTCTATAGTTTTGAGAAGGGTCATTAATATTCAAATGGTTCTTCGGACGATTGAATCCCTTACAACACAAATAACAAGAAGGAGTTCAATCGTCCGAAGAACCATTTGAATATTTAGATACTATTTTATATTTTAGTAACGTTAAAATAAATCTTAATAACAAAATTATAATTTAAACAATACTCAAGCTATTTTATTTACTATGCTGTGGCTTATCTAAGCTTGAAGTTAAACATTTTTGAAAATGGTCACCACTCTTAATAAGAAGACATTTCTCCCTCTTCAAATATCCAACGTTAGGGTACTATGCTGTGGTATCATCCCTGGATATTATCCACCTCTTAGTCTTGGAACATTCGTCCTGTAGCCACTCCTTACGGAACTTCAGTTCGTATTGTTTACATTTTGGTGGTAATGCTAATCGATCTCGCATTGAAATTTGTTTTGATTCGAAGGAGACCGAATTAGCATAACTACAATGGTGACCGCCGACGACAGAAACACGCGAGCGAAGAACACTTGAACACTGCCTTATTGAAAAACCAACAACTTCCAACTTACTCAGCGGGAGACGAATCAACATACAGATCGCTAACAGCAAACAACGAACTTACCACTTCTAGAAACTCGTCGATAGCAAGAACAACAAAAAAGAATACACACAAAATATTGTGCGCCGTTTTTTTAACATCGAGTGTGTGGAAATTTACAATTTACAATCGGGGTAGCCATTGTATAGCCATTTTATAGCGAACCGAAATTTGGTCACGTATAAATAGAGATTATTGCCCTTTCATACGGCCTCAAAATGTCCCTGTAATTATTCAAATCTCAAAGTTTTCTCGGAGGCTTACTGCACCCGGAACCCTCAGCTTGCCAGAATCATAGCCTAGATTAATGGGCCGATTCTAGGTATTTGCCCGGGCCGTTTTCAGCTCCCAATCTACCTCGTTCACACCCGTATGTCATAGCTGGTATTATACATTCATTGTAAACTTAATGTTTTAAGCATATTGGCAAGGTGCTCTTCATTGGGTTAAGGTACTTTCATCTACATCACTCATCAGTTTTGTCTAAGTCACTTTGGTATAAAATCACCTTTGTCCCAACAATATCTCCAAAAGTTCTTAATGAATTACAATGACATTTTGTCGAATGGTGGCTAAGGAAGAGTGAATGTTTGGGGTGGATCCAAGAATTTTGTTTCGACTGAGAGGAAAGAAATTCCAGGATCCACCACAAAGTTTCACCAATTCTTCCAAAGCCCAAGGCCATTCGATAAAATGTCATTGAAATGCATTGAGAACTTTTGGAGATATTGTTGGAACAAAGGTGATTTTAAACAAAAGTGATTTAGACAAATCTGATATTTGTTAAAATGATGCAGACGAAAGTGCTGTACCCTTTTTCAATGTGTCTTTACGTTCACTAAATGCGTTTCAACCAATTGTTATACATTGTTTTATTTCACTTTCATGGTCTTTCTCTAATTTTATCAACTGATCTAAGAAGATGTATTTCTTAACCTCTTCCAAACCTTCATCCTCTATTCTTATGATCATTCTCGGGACGTTGAATATTACTTTTGTATTATTTCTGTTCATCTTTAACCTTATTTTTCTTTCTCTATTTAGATCAATTAGCATGGTTTGTAATTCATTTGATGTTTCTGATATTAATGCAATGCCGTCAGCAAATTGTAAATGGTTAAAATATTCTCACCTATATGTACTCCAATTTTTCTCAGTCAGTTTTCCGGGAGGGGCTTTCAATGCTGTAAATAATTTAGCGATGTAAATAAAATGTGACTATCACATTCTGGGTGGCAACTATTAAATCTATAAGAAAATCAAATAAATAACTTTTCATTTCCTTGGTGTCCACTGCTGGTCTTATTATATAAAGCATGGTTTCCCAATCTGGGCGATATCGCCCACCGGTGGGCGATTTCACCTATTGGGTGGGCGATGAGCAACTGAACAGAAATTGGTGGTCCATTGGAAATTTTGGTGGGCGATATAGGATTTTGAGTATTAAGAAGGTATTTCAACATATGCTACCAGAAAAAAAAAACATTCAAAAGAGATATGCAAAGAACCTGTATAAAAAAAGTTAGCGTTATTTGTTACCTCCATTTGGTATTTTTTACTACATCATAAAAGTCAGTTTACGAACCAGTAAGAAACTTTTACAAAACATTTTTGGTATGCTTTTGATTATTTACTATACAAGTGGGCGGTGGAGACATTTTCCATGTGAAAGTGGGCAATGACGCAAAAAAGGTTGGGAACCCCTGATATAAAGTATAGCCACGGTCTGGAAGGGTGTATGAGCATGGTCTGGGATTGGGAAGTAGGTAAACGCTAGCTAGGGTAAGGTAGAAGAATGAACCAGTGGCAAGGACACTTTTCCCAATGTCCAGCTTTTAAAAAGACTAAGACAATTACTGGAAATAAGTTCTGGAAGTAAAAGCACCGAAAAACTAAGAATTGCAAGATTTAGTTGCATTTAGCTTAGGGCTTTCCAAGTAATAAAACTTTTGGGCTATCAGACTCAGGTTTGTGTGGGCTTTGTGTGAGCTGTAGAGGCTTTACCCCCTTTTGATGTCATAATATGCCTCTAGATAATCTGACATTTTAATGTTTTTGTATTCCAACTTGAGCAGCATTTCTTTTCCCACCACACAATTTGTATCCCGCTAGCCAGGCTTGACACGGGAAAAGAGTGTCACATATCACATATTAATGGAAAGCCATAGAATTGCGTCACATTTTCCAAAGGAGATTAGAGACTGTTTAGGTATTACGAGAACGCTCTTAATTCCAATAGCAAACAGTCGGAGTCTAAGGCGTTTGTTTTGGCTTTTTATTACTACTTCTATTTCTTGTTGATCTTGTTCATTTCAGGTCAATATCTGACCACAAAACAAAAACGGAAAACAGAAAAGAAGAACAAACAAACTGGCCAGACGGAACAAGCTCATGCCTTTGTTAGAGAATATATACAGAATATGTGCAGGAAAGAACAACAATAAATATTGATTGCTGTCTTTACCCAAAGTAGGTGACGCACTTATCTTGCTATGCAATCGTTATAAATAGTCGGAATTTTCTTAGGTTCAATAAAACTATAGATAGAATTATTTCAAGATAGCCCAACTTTTTAATAGTTGCATATATAAATTATTGATTACAAGCAATTTAACCTGTGATATCACAGGTGGGTTTTAATAAACAAATATGTAAAATAATCCGTTCACTTCAATGATTATTATATAGTGACAAAGCAAATCCTAAAAGCGTATATATGAAGGAAGTAGATACCAACATGTTTCACAGTACATTTAGTAAATGTACTATGAAACATAATATTAATATTGCCCAAAGTTGAATATTTTTGCCTTAATTATAGCCTGTTAAAGATGCTTGAGTCTTTTTTATTTGTAACTTGTCATCATGAAATTCTCCCTCTTCATATAAATTGCTTGAAAGTACAATAGTAAATATATTTCTTTGCTTTTGCAAATATGGATTTTTATAAAGATTTTTCTATACTTGCAGTTTTCTTTGGCTTTAGCAAACCAAAACAAAACGAGTATATCAAATTCAAGAGTTTTTCAATTTATATAATCGCAGAATCATATAATACTAATATTTATAGAAACATGAATAAATAGAGTTGAGAGTAGGCGCTAAAAGGCTGCATATTTGTGTACAGGGATAGCTTGACCCCAGGATGAACATATGATAGGTGGTGCCGACCTCTGGTGACTTTAAGAGTATTGAACAATGGAGGTCAGTTTGAGGGAAGGTCAATTTTAGAATTTTCAAATTGTGGCGAGGACTTGCCACTTCACCGATCGAAACGGGCACCCGTCGCTTGCATTTGTGTACCCCCCCCCCCCCGATGTGCTCGTGACAGCTCTTTTAAACCAAAAGCTTTCGCAGTACATCCGGGATACTGACGCTTCACTCTTGCCACATACGGGGGCAACTCCCCAAAAAGAAGCCTTTATTAAATACTTTGAGCTTAATTTCCATTCACCAGTTTATGTATGCCATTTGTTATGGATACAGTTTTAAAAATCAAAAATAATAATATTATTGCTTCTGTCATTTCTTTTATGACGTCTCAAGAATATCTGGTGAGTTTATTCATTTATTGTCCTTTAAAACATTACCGAAAAACATCCAAGAATAAGTGAAAAGAAAAGAGAAAATATAAGAAGAACAAAGCCAAAACACAGATGAAATATAACCACCACACCATAAAGAAAGGCAAAGTCTTCGATTCAATTATCCTCATTTTGCATCGCCTCCTCCTACTCATCTTCCTCTGCCCTTTTCTTATTATCATCATTTAAACAGATTATCTTTCGTTTTTAGGCGAATTACCCAGATAACATTGTGGTATTGCTTTTGCTATCATTTTGGGGTGAGTCCATGTGTTTAAGCGAGCGTTGGCACTTTTATTTGTGTGAGTTTTATTTTTGTTTTTTATTGTGTATTATATACTGATGTAATGTACATATCTTTGTTTGCGCACTTATTAATGTATTTGTGGCTATTCTCTGTACATGGGAATGTCATTACTTGTGTATTTGCATATTCATGTTTGATGTTCAGTTATGTTTACTGTTGCCAACATATGGAGGTTTGTGAACCTCTGTTGTTGAACACAGGCAGGCCACAGAATGGTGAGGATTGAGGAATTAAATATTAGGAATGCCAACAACTTCAACTTATCAAACAACAACGAGTTTTCTGCTTCAGTTATTTCATGAAACTACATACATTTTAAGAACTGGTTCTCTCTTTCTTTTTATCCATATTTCTTTTGTCGATGGAATTAATAAGAGCAAATATGTAACTAATGGTTTTAATTATCACCATGCTTCGAATATTTCTATATTGAAACCTAATTATTATCATGTATTTTATTGTTGGCATATTTCGGTCCTTTGTCATCAGCCGAGTGATTTCTTTCTCGACTCCATTTCTACGGGAGGTGTGAGTGGCCAAGCGGTTAACGGCACGGAGAATGGGGGCCACGTGAGCCGAGTTCAAACACAGGCTGAGACGGTTTGCGTCCACTTCGCAATAATGCCCTTGGGAAAGGCATGTATCCATCTCTTCCCCATCTGCCGATACGTCAGGTGCCAGCGTGGCAGGGTAAGGCCCATCACCCTTCCCTCCCATGTCTCCTTACTTGCGGAAGGGGGCCTAGGTCCCTTCGACGGGCCTGTCAAGCTGGAAGTGGATTGTGGTAGATTGCTCAAGTCAAATAAAAGAAAGTAGAAACAGACGGACAACATGCGATGGCCATCTCCACCTCCTCACCACACCTCGACAATAAGTGGAAGATTAAGAAACAAAACATTTTACGGAATACCTACAATCCCACGAATGCAATGGAAGGAAAATGAATCACCATGACACATTTGCCTCATCAAGGCGATTTCTTTTATTGGAATATACGATATTCATTATTTAAAAAACCCTCTTCTTGCCTCTGCAGAACTCAGAGCAAAGGTATTAATGATATTTTAGCCTTTTTAATGTTTTCTTCGGCTGCTTTCCAGGGGACAACGACTCGAATTCTGCCGTTTGTTTCTTGAGCATTTCCATCTATCTTGGTTTCATATTTTTTATTATTGCATCCTTGGCGACGAATACTTACATATCTTTTATTTTCCACAAATTCAATATGCCAAAATGCTTCAGAAGAAATGATTTCATCTATTTTCCTTTCATAGACTCCCTTACTATCTTTGAGCATTTCTGATGGCTTGATTTCCCTTTTTATCAATTTTTCAGCCCATGATAATTTTAAATTTCTTGCTTGAAGAGCATTTAGTAGTAAGGAAGCTTCTTCTAGACTATCTATCCTTATGGTTAAATCCCCCAGAAAAGATTTGTTGGAAAGACGGTTAGCCATTCCTGCATAAAAATGTTCAAACAATGGTGGATAAGCAAACCATACTGCAACTGTTGATCTAAAGCTGCAGTCAGCCCATCTTGATTCTAAAACTCTACCAATCTTTAGGATATCTAATTCAAGTTGTGCTGAAATCTGAAAAAAGTTCCATTTGGTTCTTATTTGATTGGCAAAAGATCCTGTATATTTCAATAATAAATACTTTAAAGTAATTCACTTGTTTTATATCTCTGACAAAATCATACAACACGGGTTGCATACGATGACTCAAGGAGTACTAAATTACGATCCCAGGAAAATCATTTTAAATTTTAGCACTCACCCCTGAATTCTTGCCAGGCTCCATCGAAAAACAAAGTACAACCAGACTATTTTTCAAATATCCACCATCAAATCATGCAAAATGTAGACTTTGTAACAAAGAAGTGTATATATATTGTTTCAGCATCTTGTCATTTAAACTCAACCAAAACAGAAAGATTGTTGGTAAAAAAACTTTTTTAAAATGATTATCTCCAACATTTACAAAAATGATGATAACTGGTTTACTGAATATCGTTGAAGCTTGATCAAAGATAACACGGAGTTTTAAGTTTTGTTCAATTATTTTAGTAATAATTTCATTTTTAACTTCCTTCGCAATATGATCAACTATTTTAATAGCGGTTTTCCGAGAATTGATTCTCGTTCCCATGTCTAACCCATTTTTATTTGTAGTTCAATTTCATCTTCAATATCAGAAAATGGCATGTTCCGTTTGAATAAATGGCATGTTCCGTTTTCCTATACTGCAGACAGTTTTTAAAGAATTACTTGCGGAGCGTGTATCGTTTTGGTTTATTTCATCTATGGTTTTGGTAATTGCATTCTCTCCATGTTCCTTCAGTTGTATCACACATATATTGTGTGCTTTTGATAACAAAAATGGTCGTTCATTTTTTGCTGAGAGATTCTTGCTGGACAACTTTATTCTTTCCTACTGCAGCTTCTCCATTCTTTTGATACATGGATTACCCCCTTAATGATTATGGACTCAAATTTGGTTAAGCGACCACAACCAAGTTTCTTGTTGATAACAAGTAAAACCGCCTTATTTTGTCTTGAACTCCTCAGCCTGCTTCATACTCCGACAATCTGGAAGAACGCTATTTGCAGTATTTTCACAATCTTCATCTTGTGCAGGGATGGAAATGGGGTGGGGGTACGGCGTATACGTACTTCTCAATTTCCAGGTTTTTTTTATGTTCAATGTTTACTGATGGAGACATTAGCTAGTTCCCCAAACCCATTTCCATCACTGTTTAGAAGTTTTATCATATTTTAAAGTCGGTCAAGTTGGATGTTCAATTGAATCTTTGGGTTCAAAACGTTATCACTCGTTGAAGTAGATAGAGCTATTCTTTCTTCCGGATCTTGCTCGAATCGATTTTGGTAATTTTCTCTGAAAGTCCGTAATATCATAATGACTCTTCATTGTAGGGGCTCAAGCTGTGAATAAAAACCTTTTATTAAAACAAACAAACAACAGTTATTGTTAAACGACATTTCATTTCATAGTTAATGTTCTCTGCTTTTTGTAGCCAAAGAATGCAAAAGGAAAAAAATATACGATAATCTAGTAGCCATCTTTCTCTGGATTTTATTATTCTTTTTTATGAGTAACTAGTTTATATAAAAAATGTTGATGTTGTTTTAGAGTACGGTCTACCAATTTGTTTAGGTTAAGTTGTGTTGGTTTAAGTCAAGGATAGGTAATAGGTTACACAAATGGGACTATGTAATAGTTTAGATTACATTAGATAGTTTCAAAGGTGCGTAGACTGTAGTAGACCTCATGCTCAACCAATACACACTTCTACGCGTACTACCTACTTATGTAACTCCAATCTTTGTTATACAAAAATAATGTACATCAAATTAAATAAGTAAAAAATACGTTTTAGTTTTAAATATTTCCCAGCTTTTTATTAGGTTGGCACGGAACCTAATTTCAGAAAACAGCTTATTTGGGTAACAAGATTGTTGAAATTGATAAGTGAAGTAAAAGATTAAAAGTATTCAAATTTAGTGTCGTTCGACATTTTTTTAGTTCTGTTAGTCCATGTTTTGTAATTACCATGAGACGTCACTTCGGTTTACACTTTTGAAAATTATTCAAATTATTTTATTTTATTATGTTTATACTTCCATCAAGAATAATGTCCACAATCAGAAGAAATAGGGCGGCGTACTAGAAATTTCCTCGAAAAATGCTATATACCTATCTTCGCATTTTTGGGTGTAACTTCCGATGTACAAGAGATACCTATCTTCACAATTTTGGCTGTATCATCCGGAGCATGAGAGATACAGTTTTGAAAGATAGACCGTTGGAAAGCCGATAGAATTCTCTTTCCAAAGGTATCCATATGTATATACCCCCACAAGGGATTCATTATACAATCCACAGAAATAGGACTGTGTACTTGAAATCTTCTGAAAAAATGCTACATACGGTTTTTATTGTCTTGCAAGATACACCGTTGGAAAGCCGATGAAATTCTCCTTCTACCGAAACCCATATGTATATATTTCCATCAGGAATAATGGCCACCATCTGAAGAAATATGACTCCGTACTAGAAATTTTCTCGAAAAATGCTTTATGCAAATGAGGTAGTTCTTTCCAACTTTCTTCTTGTGAACATCTTTTTTCTGAAAGAGGGCATCCTAAGGAACATTTTGGTATCCTATTTATAGGGTCCTGGGGGTGGTGGGTGCACAGGGGGTCCTGTTTTTAACTAAATACCCTCGCCAAACGCACCCGCAGATCCCCGCAGATCCCCGTTTTCCATCTCATTTCTGAATATCCACATGTATACCCATTTGAAAATGCTAACCCCAATTTCTCCGGCCTCGGGTGGTACTTACCCCCACCAGACCCCGGTCTATACGGACTTACTCAAAAAGGATTATGAAACGTAAATACATTAAAAACACAAAATCTTCTTATTAAGAATTCTTATTGGATTTTGAAGATTTCCATCGAACATTTTATTTAAAAAATAAGTAATTTTATTGTGCTTTCCATCCTTAAGATCTTTGCTTCCTCGGGAAATTTTTAAGTTCTTAAGGTTATGCGAAAGTTTCTATTTACAATGTAATTGTAATGCTAAACAGATCCCTTACTTTCTGCCATTTGTATGGAACAAAAAGTCGACTTTGTTGCAGTGGTATTTTTTAATAAATTCTTATGTCTGGTGTGTACTACTGCAGTATTGCATTGTTTTATAAACAATGTTGGCAGTTGGCTATTTTCTGCGTGTTTTTGGCCAGAAATGTCTCCGAACTATCTGGTAACCCTATGCTAAACTAGTGACCTAGCCGGGACCAGTATTGTTTTACTTGAATAGTACCACCCATCCTATAACTTACTTGACAATTTTTACTGAAGCTCCCCCCCACAAGTGATTAGCTTTTATGTAGCCATTCTACGAAAGCAGTTAATATACAAATCAAAATATTATTGACTAGCAAACTTGGACACTGTCGAGAGTAAAACAACCCGTAACAATGACTAATTGCATGCCGCTAAAGGGGGCCGCAGTGTTGCCAGTTTGACTGAGAGTCTTATGGCAACCTTCTAAAAGATTTGACAAAATTAAGCCAAAGTTTTTAAATTAAAATAGATTTACATGTTTGTTTGAGATCTTTTATTCCAAATTGATGGGAAAATGTACAAATCTGTCATCACTAGGATCACCTTTCGCCTGGTAATTCAGGGAAATGTCCAGTTGAAGAAGAACGCCTACTCCATGGGAAGAATACATTAGATCAGTTCCCAAACTTTTTAGACCATCGACCCCTTCATGGGATCCTTGATCCCCCATCGACCCTCAGACATGTACAACAAAATAAATAAATCATAATTAAGTAGACGTGCAGTTTCGTTTTTTTTTTTAAACTGGAATAATTGAATGAAACCGAACGAAACTACTTTCGTTTAGTAGCAGAATGAAATACAAATATAAATATATGAAAATTTGTGGATGAAACGAAACGCGAACTTTGCCGAAACGAAACGAAACCACCTGATAACTATGTTATTATCATTACGTTTCAGTAAACAGAATATAAAATAGACCAATCAATACTAATTATAATATAAACCCATTTGACCCCCCAGTCATTTATCGACCGCTTGGATAGTCCCATCGACTCTAGGCGTCGATATCGACCACTTTGGAGACCCCTGCCTTAGATAATGGGAAACCTTAATTTTACAACAAACCAGGAACAGTATAGTCTATAAGTTTGATAAGAGACATCAACATTTAAATTGGCGGAAAAAAAAGGTTTGCCCAGTTTCTTCACGTGGAGAAGAGAGGTCTGCCACTTCTCTTGAATCATACACTTGACGAGGGCTGAAGAATGAATCAGTCGAAACGTTGTATTGACAACATTAAAAAAGGTAAGAAGAGATTCGATTGTTCGAACAAGGGTTTAAATCCAGGAACTGGTTCTGCGAACTTTAGAAACTTCAGTAACCGATCTTTGCACATTTATCAGTTGTATTGGCAAACTGTTTCTTCGTCTTTTCTTCATCTTTTTTGAAAATCCCACTCAATCTTTTTTTTTCTCACACCTTCACATCTTCACCTGAAGCTGATGCTTGAAGTAATAAATAAGTTTTTTGTAAGGAAAAGATCCGTTGTGCAATCCCTTCTGCTGTATCGTCCAAATTACGACTGCCGCTACGGCTGGCAAGCACAGAAACAATGACAGTGCTGCATCGCTGCACACGGAAGCCAATGGAAAAGCTGCCTAGGAAGCATACAAATCATATACTCTTCAATGAGCTTCCACAATAGTCTTACGATCTTGGAGTGAAAGAAAGCATGTTCCAGAATGTCCTCCAAACCATTGCAACGATCGCACTGACGAATTAACGAGTCCCGCTGCAAAAGACCTTTGCCGACCCGGAACATGTTCCGAATCACTAGCTGAGCGCCCAAAGCAACAAAGAACGATATTCCTCCTTCGTTAGACCGAGCTGATCAAGTCGTCTTGGACGGCTTCCCCACTCACTCACACCTAATAGAATGCCTTCCTTCCATAACGAGTAGGTTTCGGAGAGTTCAACCGTAGCATAAGAAAAAAGATCCGGCAATACGTTTCGACACTTTCTGTAGAAGGAGCATTCGTTTCGGGGTATTCGGCGAGACAAGCCTTCAGCCGAATACTCACTTCGTAAGTCTGGAAAGGATTTCTTGACATCCTTTTCCCAGACGTTGCGTTGTTTTGGAAGTGTAGTTGTGGAGTATCCCGACAGGTCTGCAACCACAACATTTCCAGGTTCACTTCGAACGGATGGGGTCCACAGAGCCCCTGACGCACCAAAGGAGACGTAACACCAGAGGATTTATTTCAAGTCGCGTTAGATAGGTGGACGAGAGATAAAATATTGAGAGTTGGTAAAGAATCCAAGGGATAAAAGTGCGAGGCGCACGCTTCAGCTCTCTGAGACCACAAGATGGCCGCGGCCTCAACTTTTCCAGTACATCCAACCAATTCTCAAAATGGAAGCCTTTTCCAATGACACACCGAGTATTTCGCATTATCCGTTATTCTAAGTGTAGGGACCTGACTGTCAACTGCAACCCAAATGATTTTCTGTGATTAATATTAGCCTCTGTTACCGTCTCGTACAGTCCGTCTTTTGAAGACATCCTCTAACTCAATATTGCTCATTACTAGGTGTTGTCACCGTAGCCGGTGAATTCCTGGTCGAATCGGAAGTGCCAAGCAGGGTGATATCGCGTAAGACAGGGTTCGCCCCCCTATCCTACAGAGGAAGATTCCAACACGAAGATATAGATCAGAGGCAAACGTGAACAAATCTGATGAATTGAGTGAAGCAGCACGACAGGCTTTGATCTTACCCTGTTCACATCCACCAAATCTCCAGAGGACGAATCCAGATATGAAAGATCAGCTGGGATCGGGCCGTGAATAAGACAGCCTCGGGAGAGCAATGGCCCACCCACTTGAATGACTTGGACTGATTTAAATTGATCAGTATGGCTTCTCTTCAATGCTTAATCCTGTAAAATAAAAGGATTTGTATAGTATACACATTTGTATTTAATGAACAAAGTCGAAAAAAATATTTACTGATTTCTTAATCCCTTAGGAAATGTTGCATAGATATGCATATAAAGGTAGTATTTTAAAGCTGATACGATTGGGTTTTTTTTACCAGTATATATATAAGCAACTAAATATCCTTCTGGAGAAGCCATGAGCCGCACCTAGACAAAAGTAATCAGCAAATGAAAAATCAATCAAATAAATGTATTGTTTACTTCATTCACTTGTGGTTTACATTGATTAAGAAACAGACGGTGATTGGCTTGTTGATTTTATCTAATTGAATGAATTTGAACAAAATTAACTGTGAAAGAAACTGGAAAGTAATTATTGGATTTCTCAATATCTAAGGATTAAATCAGCACTTGGGTTAAGTATCTTGTCAGGGATTTTCAGGATTGTTGTCTGCTTTTGTGGGTGACTCTTTCATAAGTAATCTTTAAAAAAACAATCGTTTACAGCCTACATAGGAAAATTAATCTGATAAAAACTGTTTGACGCTTGGATGGTGGGAGCAAATAGCGGAAATCTTATATGATCCAGAGATTTCGATGACATGGAGAAGATTATGCGGATGGCAGGGACGGATTAAGCTAATACGGGGTGGGGGTGGTGGGTTGTAGCGTATGTTGCAAAGGAGCCATACATCTTTTAAAAATACACATAAATATTAGAACACATATTTGACATTTCAGTAATAGTATTATTTCGTGTTCGTTTTGATATTCGTGAAGTGGCTGTGACTTCAGTTTCAAATACCTTCGTATATATGCGTCGCATATGTATGAAATAGATACCACACTCTCAGGAATTACTCTTTTAAAATAATAATCCCAATTAAAGGGGATTATTGGCTGAAATTGCTAACCTCAGACATCCAGTCGTTCATAAAAGTTGAAGACAGCATGAATGAATGAATGAATGAATGAATGGCTTGGCTTCGCGAACGAAGATTTTGGGGATGGTTTTCCAAAGCATTTGGACCATAGATGGGGACAATGTGTGGAGTAAACCTCCAGCCAGTGCAGTGTAGTTTTAAGGTGATGTGGGACTTGCCCAGGGTCGACCCCACCCTTTAAACCTAAGGTTACATCCTATGGGCTAGAGTGGCGAAGACACTATAGTACTATAGAAATGAAGTAAGTGCCGAATCACAGAATCAGAATTGATAGATTGCAAGCATTTAGTGCTCTTGAAAATGCAGTGCATGTAGCATATGATACATAGTTAATCCAGCACTGGTGGATGGTGTCAATGATAAGAGATTTGACAAATTAATCTGTAATCTGTGTTTAAGGCCCCCCCCCCTTAAACACAGATTAGACGTAGAGGACCTGATTTGCCTGAAATTATACACAGATTAAAAATGCAAGGACCAATTTACAATAAAATGTCTTTTTATCAATCGATGATACACAGTTAGTACAAATCACGCAACATGCAACTTAAAAGAAATATTCTGTTCTGCCTTTCTTGGTAGCAAAAATCTCAATTGTCAAAATGTTCCCCACTTTTTTGCCCGAATTGGGGGGGGGGGGAGAGGATGGCCCACAATTTGGAAAATTGGCTAGAAATTACCGCTTGTACCCCAGTTGGCCTCTGAAGTCAAAATCACAATGCATATGAGCTTCGTCATGAAAAGATTTACCCCATGTCTAATTTGACCAGGTAAACGTCACATGAATTGAGATCTTAGCCGTGAGATGATATACCCATGTTGTAAATTTCAAGAAGAGGCACGGGCAGACAAACAAACAAACAAACAGAGTGCTGGAAAATTAATCAGACAACCAGACTGTCATCGAGATCTGTGCTTCGAATGATCGGTAGAACTCTATAGCCAGCTCAGGCGTCTACCAACTACGGAATGCTCACGTCAACTTTACTGTCAGAACATTCCCGCAAAGGGGCGACAGAGCTAGCTCAGGTATCTGTCAGGAGAAGAACACTCCTGTCAAAACCTTTGACCTATGGGCTCTGCTCCTATTCGCGCCACTCCGGTGGTCCGTGAGATGTAAACCCTTGGTTTAAATGGTGGGGTCGACCCTGAGCAAGTCGCACTTGACCTTAAAACTTCATTGCTCAGGCTGGAGGGTTACTCCGCACATAGGCCCGCCGTCTGTGGTCCTAATGCTGTGGAAAACACTCCCCGAAAATCTTCATTCATTCATATATATAATAATTATACAGAAATTTATTAATTAGGAACCCATATTTTTGCTCTGCGTCGGTGTGGGTCTTTAATAATCAGCAGGTCTTAATAATGTCTTTATAATTATCATATTCAGTCGGATATAAAATTATCCATTCTTTGAATATATCCAAATGTCTTCCTGGTACTCATGTTATGATATCCAACCATGAAAAGGGTCAGACACCTGTGCGGAAATGTAAGTGACCCTGGTCACCTTAGTAAATAGGTATATTGCGTGGGTGTCAAACAAACAGGATATGGGGACCGGAAATGGCACCTGTGTAGGCGTTCGAAAAACCTATAAAGCAGACCCGAGATGCGGACAGAAAACTGAGAGGACCCAAGCAGCCATGAGGCAGACCGCCTAGGGCTAGGAAAGCATGAGACCAAGTTCCCCTGTTGGGAACGGTCTCTCGGCCCCCATCATCTCTCTCCCACTCTTCACTCTCCGGTCGACAAAGATATATATTATGTAATAAAAATATGTCCTGATATTTTTACAAGCAAGTCTTCGAGTTTCCTTTCTACCCAAGTCCAGGACATTCAACCAGTATATAACACTAAAGGTATTGAAACTTTTCAATTTAACCGAGGCTAATAATCGATTTATAAAAACTTCATAATTCGTGAGGTGGTGGTCTGTGGTCTAGACTGCTTGGAGAGCCATAGGATTAAAAACGGTATTGTTTTGAATTCTCCGAAACCAAGCCGTATAATTATGATAAGCAACTGATGATCCTTCGAATTAAAATATACTTGAGGTTTTAGTGTAGGCGTCTTAAATATATTGGTTCTTCTCTGTAAAAATATTTCTCTTAGAAAAGTGTTTTGTTTAAATCTTTGGACTTTCTAACATCGGTTAGAGCACGTGGGCGGCACATTTCACTTGCATGGGAGGACCATGTATCAAGTAAGTGAGATCAGAAACAGAAAACAATATAAAACCATACATAAATATG
>VCCN01005916.1:3717505-3732387 GCA_006491835.1 Architeuthis dux | reverse complement strand
TTTCCCCCTTTATTATTCAATGTAATCTATGATATTTCTAGTTCTCGCACAAATAATCTCTTTAATGTTAATAGAAACAATTATCATAGTTGCTTTTGCCTCTTGAAAAACCAGCCAGACTTATAATCAGTTGTCGACCCTAATTCAAGATGACGTGCGGCACATTTTGACGTGCCGCACATTTTGCCAGCTTGTTTTCTAATAGATACTTTTAATTTGTTGAACTGAAAAAAATAAAAATATTTGGTCAATTCTTTTTGCTCTGTTTCATAAAATGAATATGACTTATTCAATAATATTATCCTTTATATATGTTATATATTTGTATATATTTATATTGTATTATATTTATATTGTATATATTTATATTGATGCAATCATAATAATGCTCTCACACTTAAATATATCTGTATTTATTCATATATTTTGATTTAACAAATGTAATTATATATATGTGCATATGTGTCAAACACATGATTACAATAGTGTATACCTATAATATAAGCCACATAAAGAATTTAATTAATGAAAAGATAAAAGAAAAATGCTGCATATGAGAAAAATTCCACTATAACTTACAGCTTCGGGTGTATTTTCATCTTTTCAATCAAATAGGTATTTCAATACAAAATTGTTGGTTTTGTTTTGAGCTTGACATTTTTACTATTTTTTCAAAAACAATATTTTTTTTTTCATCTGAGAGATGAATTATTATTATTTTCTCAGCAAAGAACTGCTCTAGGTGTCTTTTACAGTCTTCCAGAGAATTGAAATGTTTTTCATTAACAGAAATTCTTTAAAGACCACATTGAATAGTAATCCAAAACTGCAATAATTGTTGAATACAGCAGCTGAGTGAAAACTTGCCAGCCAAGCTGTAACAGTTTTTGTTTGGTCAACAAAGAAACACATTGTCTTGCATTATCCTCATGGAATATTATCCCCTTTCTATAAACTAATTCCGGACGCTTTTCATCGACTGCTTCCTTCGCTTGGTCTCATTTGGACGTACTTGTTCAAATCAATTGTTTAGTTCTCTGAAAAGAGCTCATAGTAAAAAGACTTTGTTCCAATACCACCATATGCACAGCATCCGTTTATTTGGATGAAGACTAGCCTTTGGTATGGTTAGTAATGGTTCATTTTGCTTGCTCCACAATCTCTTGCTTTCCACGTTGTTGTAAAGTATCCACTTTTCATTGCCCATCATAATTTGTTTTAAAAAAACAGAACATTTAAATACAGTCCAGGGTTTTTTTCAATTAACTTATGTGGAAGCCACATATCAAAGAGACTAACATAACCAAGCTGGTGCAAAGGATTTTAATGCTTGATTTGGATATTTTGAGTATGTTAGCTATCTCTCACATTGGATAACATTCATTATTCTTAAGTAGTGTCTTGATTTGATCGCTATCAACCTTGTGGTCTATCATCGTTCAACCAGAAATTTCCAACAGTGGCAATTTATACTGTATGCTAAGGAAGATAATAACAAGAGTAAAATTCAGAACTTACACAATTACAGTTATTCAAAATCATACAATAAATCTTTCCTTTAATAAAATTGATGATCCTTTTTGTCTTGGTCCAGTACTCTAAAACAATCATTATATGGAGTAAATGAATCAGTGGACAGAATATTACTGTGATAATCAAGCATGATTTGCAGTTTAATAAAAAGTGCTACATCTTCCTTACTCGGTAAGAAAATTAACTTTTTAAGGGAGCATATCAATAGAGTATACAACTGCTTTCGTACAGATTTTACAGGACACAAATCGTATATTTTTAATGGTCTTCTGTCATTTGTTTTGTTGGAATTTACAGATCTTAGAAAAAGAATGGAATCCTGTAGATGTGGTATGAAACCTCACACCACTAGAACTTCAATCATTTACTGTCACTACTAAGCTTTACTCAGAAGACCCATGTTTTATGGTCTGTAGATCAGTGCACATTCTGTCTAATGAACTAAAACATTCTCTTTTACCTGAGTCAATGGCTCTAGTCAGATTTATACATTCAATGTCAGGTAATTATTTACAACTGAGTCAAGTGATCAATTGAAGCCTCTTATCAAGAGCCAGCACCACAGTGAATGTTAATGATCCATTAGAAGACTTCTCTCTCTGGAAATAAATCAGATAATCAGGACTAAAATCTAATGGGCCACAATCAGAAATAGTAAAATAATGTCTTACTAGCTGAAGTACCTGTCTATGCTAGGTCAAATATTTAAGGAGTAAAAGTTTCCCTTCATGTTTGACCCCTTAAAGAATTATATACAAACATATAATATAAGAAGATATGAAATCAATTGAAGGATAATTTTATATCTGACAGAATAAGATAATTATAATGATATTTATTAGTTGAGAACCTATATTTGCCTGGCACTGGTGTGAGTGACTGCTAAACGAGCGGGCTAAATTGTAAATGTGAATAAAAAAACGAACTCTGTGCAGGGATCGAACCTGCATCCACCCTGGAAGCAACCTTATATGCAGGTTCTGCTCTACTGACTGAGCTAACGAAGATCTCATGGTAGGCAGGAGTCTTTTAATCCTACACTTTGTTGGCTTCTCTACTTTCACGTTCGTATTTTAGGCACGAATATAAGAAGATATGTATACATATATATGAAATCAAATGATGGATAATTTTATATCCGACAGAATATGATAATTATAATGACATTTATTAGTGAGAGCCTATATTTGCCCAGCGTCGGAGTGAGCAACTGCTAAACGAGCGGCCTAAATCGTAAATGTGAATAAAGAAACAAACTCTGTGCAGGGATCGAACCCGCGTCAACCTTGGAAGCTACCTTATACGCAGGTACTGCTCTACCAACAGAGTTTGTCTCTTTATTCACATTTACAATTTAGACCGCTCGTTTAGCAGTCACTCACACTGACACTGGTCAAATATAGGCTCTCACTAATAAATGTCATTATAATTATCATATATATATATATATGTATACTGAATGCAAAGTAAGGGTACAGTTTAGCATTATAGTCACATTGTAAATAGAAACCCCCTCCAAAACCATTAAAACTTTTTTCTCAAAACCTTTTACTTTAAAACCTACCCCTAGGTCCATTGAGTATGCATGTCAAATTTGGTTTGGCAGTGGCCATGTTTAGGTGGTTTCTATAGTGTGACAGACAAACAGGCAGATGGACAGACACGCAGATGGACAGACACACAGATGGTGTGTCTT
The DNA here is from genome assembly GCA_006491835.1 of Architeuthis dux. Taxonomy (NCBI): domain Eukaryota; kingdom Metazoa; phylum Mollusca; class Cephalopoda; order Oegopsida; family Architeuthidae; genus Architeuthis; species Architeuthis dux. The sequence goes on along the minus strand of VCCN01005916.1, from coordinate 3,729,158 downwards.
CTCTCACTTACATATACAGATATCACATAGTCATTTAGACTTTGGCCAACTAAGGTAAAGTGAAATTATATAGTTTCAAAGTAATTCTAAATCCAAGAAGAAACAAAATAATTCTGATCAGGCAACTCATAAGGTGGAATATACGTGAGATTTTTAGCTTAACAAAGGCTTTTTTATGGCTATTAAAAGTGTGAAAAGGATTTTAATTTTACAATATCACATAGGGTCATCAACAAATGAGTTCTCTGTTTCACAGATTACTTGATGTTTTACAACATTTTAAACTTGCATCGTTGTTTGATCTTCTGAGAAGAAAACAATACCTGCACACAGTGATTAAATTACTATCTTTGACATATTTCTATTTTGTAATTACTGTATTTTGTAGCATATAAGATGTACATGCATATTGAATGAACCCTAAATTTAGCATGAAATATGTTGGAAAAATAAAATTTAGGGAAATTTTCTATAGTCCACCCCAGGCTTCACTAGGGAAAATTTGTAGATCTAAACTTCATTGTATAAAACAAAGGATGGTTTTTAAGTTCAGATTCTCAAAAAAAAAGAAAGAAAGTGTGTCTTCAAATGCTACAAAATATAATTGGATTTTGATGATTGTACAAATCAGTAATTTATACGGATGCTGACTGAACTGATATTGTATGATAATCATTTTTTATGAATATATACAAGAGAAACTCACAAGGCTATGAAGAAATCAGTTTAATAACCTTGTCACTATTGGAGTTTTAATTAAAGAATATCTGTAATACGGTTGTGATTATACAACAAAGAGGTCCGGTTAGTCACTCAATAGAAACTGTCAGATGACCAATGTCTTTTAATAACATGCCTTGTTGGGGTAATCGATTTAAAAATTGGAAAAAGGGGTGATCAATAAATTACTTCTCTCGCCTTCTTTTTGCATCACTAAAAAAATCTGAATTTTCAAAAAACAAGCGTGAACGCTTCCGGACACAAATTAAGGGATCGATTTAGCATAAACTTACATTGTAAATTGAACCACTTGCTAAAAATTATTTTGGCGGGGGGATTTTCAAAATAACAACAAAAAAGAAAAGGGTCATTAATATTCAAATGGTTATTCCGACGGTTGTAAACACGACGTTTCAGCCGATCCATTCTTCAGGTGTAAAATCCAAGTGTGATGGGTTAAACAGATGTGCTATAAGGGCTACCATCCTTTAAACATAATTTCTGTTTAACCCATCACACTCGGATTTTACACCTGAAGAAGGCCGAAGAATGGATCGGCCGAAATGTCATGTTTACAACACAAATAACAAGAAGGAGTTCAATCGTCCGAAGAACCATTTGAATAACAACAAAAAAGTTTTTTCTAAACATAATAAAGTAAATGTTTTAATTTTCAGCCCTCTAGCTTCATTGGTGCAGCCTGTATGTGTGGCACATCCATACATAATCAGCCAGCCAGAATCACTTGAAAACTGAAGAAACCTATGTTAACCAGTTTTGTTTGACAGTTTCTAAGAAGGTATGAAAAATAAAGTTCCTGTTTATAAATCTGTAAGTAGCCCTGCTGTTAAAACATCTCCACAGCCACAGATTCGATAAAATAAATCTTTCAATTCAAAAATATTGTAAAGAAGACTCCTTAATTATTAAAAAAGGAGAGACGTTTCATTTTGCTCTTTGGAGTTCCATATACTAAATAAGAAGCATGGTAGTAGATCACTTCTCAAGGGACCCATAACAACACTAATTAGTGAATTTCTCATGATAAACACCATATCATGTTGACAGGTCATTATCATGATATCCAATTTAATGAACAGCCGACAATTTCTGAGAAATTAAAATGAAGCACTAAAATTATTACTAAAATACTGCTTAATCTATTGAGAAAAGATAATTTAATTTTCTTGAAAAGCAACTTCTTTCTTGATTCTTTTGTTATTTCAGATCCTATTCGAGTGTACCAAAATATCTGACAGAAATTTGTTAGTCAGTCCTTATAGTCCTAATTAAAGATCATTCACAACCAAGGCCACATGTCTCTTTGATCCATTTTGGGAGGCAAATCTCTACATTTCCATTATTGAATCCCCATAAAATGCATTTCCTGCATCGCGACCCACCAATAAAGCTTGACTGCTGATTCAAACAGTCACATTTCTAGCTCTCCTCCCTAAAGCAATTATTCCACACCTAACACTGACATGTCCAAAACAAAACATTTGGCTGACATCATTAACTGAATTGGCTTCATTAATTCTAGTAATTTGGAGCGTTTTTTCAAAAAAATAAGAAATGTGCAAATGTATTCACACATACACACACATGATACTTTACATAATTATCTACATTATATTATATACACAGTATCTGTTGGTTGTTTGGTTGGTCTGTCTGTCAAGCTGAAGGAAACTGATTTACAAAATGAAATAGTACTTCCACGGTTGGAACATTCGACACGGACCGTAGCAATTTCAAGACTTATCAATGGGCCATGATGATTCAATGTTAAAATATCAAACTTTAAAAAACACACCACACTGAAAATATTTTTCCAAAAATAAAAAAAAAGGTTTTAGTAAGTGTCTACAATGTGTAATCATTCTAAACATTCCATAAAATAAAAATTTCCTACAATTCTAAAAATGAGTTTTTAGAAGATGTCTAGTGGAGCACTCATGCCAATTTGCAAGGTTCTAGGTCAAATTGTGTGTCCGGTAGCGCTGACACAAGATTTAAAAAATTCCATTAAAAAAATCTGAAAATTAAAAAAAAAAGAAGGTTTTAGAAGATGTCTAGTGACATTCATGTGAAGAATGTTCTAAGCCAAGTCCGGTAGCGCTGACAAAAATGAACAAAAAATAATAAAACTGTCTTCATTTTTGACGACACACTATATTAAATAATAAACTGTAAAACTTTTACACCAACTGTAAAAATGAAATGAATTCGACAAAAACATTTCAGTAGTAGACTCGCTGCGAATCCAAGTGCATTAGATCTGAAAAGTGTCAAACCTAGAAATAAATGCAGGTAAGCTGATTTTTTCAAAATAGTTCCCTGATAGAAGTGAGGAACAACATATCCAAAGTCCTCAGGTTTTCTTCTTGTGCTTTTTCAATATGACGTTCAAGATGGCTGCCAGATCCTTAAAAATGTCCGCTGGAGCGATCGCTTTGTGGCCTTTTGGCTAAGATCAAAGTGTAGTATCTGTTCTTCGAATCCGCCATGGCCTTGAAGCTCAGAGAATCATGGCCCTTCGGGGGTCCTTGTGGCATGCTCGGTTATCGTCCTTGGAGAAGTTCTGCAGGATATCTTGGCTGTGGCTAGGATCAAAGTGTAGTATCTGTGCTTCAAAACCGCCAAGGCCTCGAAGTTCAGAGAATCACGGCCCTTCGGGGGTCCTTGTGGGATGCTCGGGTATTGTCCTGGGAGAAGTTGCACAGGATATCTTGGCCAGCTGGTCGGATGGCAATCACCATTAGCATGCTCAGGATTCCTAGACAAGGTTTCTCAACAGGTTTTAGTAGTATCAGGTGTGCTTCATAACGTAAAAAGTTTACCAAGTTTACTACAAAATACCATTCAAAAACTTTGACTAGGATGAATAATGAACAAGTAATGAGCATTTTTAAAGTCTGACCACTGGAACGGTTTAATTTCCAAGATGGCGTCTAAGATGGTAACATGCTGCAAGCCAAATCTTTAAAATGCCCATTACACGTTTATATTTCATCCTAGATAAGGTATTTAAAGATTTGTGTAGTATCAGGTGTGCTTTATAACATATCAAAACTTTACCACAGTCTGACCACTGGAAAGGCACAAATTTCAAAATGGTGTCTAAAATGACTGCAAAATCCTTAAAGTAACCATTATTTATTCATTCATTCATTCATTAGGCAATAATTTTGGTGCCTAACCCCATGTTTTGGTGATGTAGGAATCTAATTAGCATATTTAGATTATATTGAAGTGCTTACAATGATAAAGTGATTACAAATTGTATAATATATATTATTGAAAATACATTTGATCTGCACCAGATTAAAAATATTCAGATACTATTGTTCGGACTGAGATCCTCATCTTGGTTGTCATTTCCACAACGTTTCGGCCGATGTACCCTCCGGCCTTCTTCAGGTGTCAAGTTAAAAACTCAGTTAAAAATATTCATCGTCACACTTTTCCTCCTGTAGTTCTGGATCTGGCTAGGATTCTCTAGAAAAGTTTGAGTATAGAGAATTTTCTTCCAGAAATGCTTAGTAGGTGTCTGAGTAAGTATTTTTGATGGGCGGACATCCACCACCTAGTAGATTCTCCAGCTATGAAGTCATCAAAATTAGTCCCATCTCTGTTACAGAGAAATAACATCCTATGATATAAATGGATTTACTTAATTTGTTTTTGACAATGCTGACTTTAATGGACACAACATATTTCATAGCATGGGTGGAATTGCATGTGTCACTCCGGCTGGTATTTTGGGTCCCGATGCAGTATTGTCACATAGTCGTAACATCCCCTTGGCTGCTACTATTGGAAGCTTTGATAAGGTACCAATCAGAACCTACAATGTGCCAGTAGTTCCAGGTCTCAAATGTGTCACTATCAAAGATGGCATAATTCCCTCTGACAAGGAATCAGAACTTCAATCCATCAGTGCATTGAATTCCCTCTGATTAAGGCTTCATCTTTTTCACCCTGGAGTGGTTTCATGCAGGAAGCCTTGAAAGGTGGCACTTATGATACCAGTAGAGTAATAGTACTGCCATTCATTAATCTAGATCCAAAGAACCTCACCACTATTTACAGTGCCTTACAATTTGCACAGGACCTGTGTGAGAAATATGGTATTTCTATATGCCCAGTGACATTTGATCAGCCCCTTTACATAAAAGCAGTAGGCATTGTCTGATTGTACGACTTGTTGGCTTTCATCTACTCCTGTCTTTTATGGGAGCCATTGGAAACGTTGTGGCAGGAAGTGGTCTTGAAGAGCTGTGGGAGTCAGTATATGCCAAAGGTTCAGTGGCACATATGATAAATGGGCCTGCCTATTCCTGTTGATTACAGGCTCACTTTCTAACAGAGGCAGCACTTTGCCAAGTTCTGCTCCAGACTGATGTACTAATGGTTTTAACAGCACTGGATATGGCCAAATCTGACAACGATCAACCAGTGGTAGTTGTTGGAATAGATACTGATTTGTTGGCATTGTTGGTAGCAAGAGCATCATCATCAATGGATCTGTTTATGCTGTTCTACAACATTCCTGTAACTACAGCATTAAGCAGCTTTATCAAGCACTAGGGAGTACAAAACAGCACATCCTGTTTCTACATGCCATAACTGGGTGTGATACCACATCAACAATGTGTCTTCCTACATGAATGTATTTGCACTAACTCCCAGCACCCATGACGGTGTAGCCACTGTACACAGCCAAAAAGTTTGCCACACTCAACAAATACAGACATGTGACATATAAACACTCAGTGGCTAAAAACATCAGCAAGTGGTATCTTCACATTGGCTAGTCTTCCACCAACTACAGCAGCAGCAGCTAAGCAACACTCTTACAGAGTGTATCTACAGGTTCAGCAGTGGTTGGGTTGACAATTACCTCCTGTTGAGTGGGAATGGAAATCAGAAGAAAACAACCTGATTACAATTGCCACTGACCAACCAGTTGCTCCTCAGATGCTGTTAAAGCTTGTGGCTGTCGAACAGGATGTGAGAATGCCTGTGGTTGCAGAAAAGCAGGGATGGTTTGCTCAGATATAAATTATGTTATTAAGCATACTAAGCATAATAAATTATGTTATTAAGCATACTTGATACTACAAAATACTGTTCAAAACCGTGTCTAGGACGAATAATGAACAAGTAATGAGTATTTTTAAAGATTTGGCTGGCAGCCATCTTGGACGCCATATTGAAAATCATACCTTTCCAGTAATCAGATTGTGAAATCTTTATATGTCATAAAGCACACCTGATACTACTAAAAAACTGTTGAGAAACATTGTCTAGGATAAATAATAAATGAGCATTTTTAAGTATTTGGCGGCCATCTTGGACAGCATATTGAAAAAACCCAATGAGGAAACCTGGGGACTTTTGATATTTTGTTCCTCACTTCTATCAGGGAACTATTCTGAAAAAATCAGCATACCTATATTTATTTCCGGGTCTATTGCTAATGCTCTTGGACTATTAACAAAATATCAATTTCATATATGCCGTCATTTTTTGGGGGTGGGGAGCTCTGGGGGTGCAATTGGACCTACTGTTTAAACCTTTTACTTTTGTGAGGGGCGCAAATTTAACAATTTGCAGGGGGGCACAATCGGGCCTAGTGCCGCCACTGCTATTTCTGCCCTCAACTTTTATGAACGACTGGGTGTTAAAGATTAGCAATCTAAGTTAATTATCACCTTTAATTGGAGTTATTATTTCAATACAGTAATTATTGGGAGTGTGGTATCTATATGATACATATACAAGACATAAATACAAAGGTATTTGAAATTGAAGTCATAGCCGTAGCATACAAATCAAAACGAAAATGAAGTAATCCTATTACTAAAATGTTTGTTGTATTATCCGGCTGTATAGCATATGAAAAAAATTAATTACTTTACTTTACAGGTCAAAAATGTACGTGTTTTAATATTTATATATATTTTCCTAATTTAAGACCCTTTTATAACATATGCTACAGGCTCAGCACTAACTTGATCCAGCCACGGCTCTGAGTGTTGCAGAAAGATATGAGCAGGGAAATGCCTTCCACAACAGTTATTTGAGAAAATGCACAGGAAGACCTACATAAAATTGTGATAAAAATCTGAAGTTTTAGATTGTTCAGACATATCCTTAAAATATCCAACAGCAGGATATTGAAAATTACCTTGAAATGGGTATGACCAGAGAAAAGGAAGAGAGAATGACCAAAGACTATCTAGTGCCGAATAGGGACAACTGAACTAGAAGAGATGGCCTTGTGTGTAGTAAACACAGAGCAAAACCCAAGACAGAATGTAATGGAAAAGTCTAATTACAACGTTATGCTCCAAGTAGGATACAAAGAATTAAAATAATACATTACAGAGAAATTATCATCCCAAAAGTATGAACAATGAATATATATTTTCCTATTGCAATAAGTGCTAATCGCATTGAAGAGTAAAATGAGAGACAGCAAAAGTCTTTGATCTTATCCTGTTCATCTCTAACAGCACACTGTGAGATGCCTATCTAGGTGCTGAAATGTTACCTGAGACCTCAGAACATCTACAAAATGATGATTTACTCTATCAAAAGCTTTAGATTGATCTCAGTTTAAGAAGACAATGCTGGAGTCAGTTTCTACCCTTTCTATTGACAATTCGATCAAATACAGGCAGTTCTGGATGGATTATTCAATCATCTCACAAATGTATTCAATGCTAATTAATCTATCCAGTAGAGTCCCTAAGAGGCTCATCAAAACTTTAGCTAATAGTTTAACGTCTGCATTTAGCCAGTTTATAGTGCTAACGTTATCTTGGCTATCTCTGCTCTATTTGTCTTATTTTAACCATAACCATGGCACTTTTATTCTGTGCATCTAATTATGAAAGTTGAAGTGACAGAACGGAATAAAGTGAAGTAAATGTATATTTCTACCTGGCACAATATCTCAAAAGACTGATTAACGGTATTGCGATGAATATTCATTTTTAGTAGAAGTTTAGAAATACTGAATGCAAAAGATGTGAAAGTGAGTAAATCAGTTAAAATACATGCAGTGTCATCCTGAAAGCAGAACAATCAATTTACGGTAAATTGAAGCCGAATTCCGACTATTTAAGTATGTGGGCCGGCTCCAAATGGGACCTTGATGGGCTGTTTGTTGATTGGACAGAGATATTTCTCTTTCCTGATTAGTTAAAAAAGGTAACTGACAAAATTCAAATTCTTGTAATCTGTGATCCTCAAATAGCATCAAAATTGGGAATTCTAATCTCAAATGTCAAATGTGTCAGAGCCGATCATAATCGCAAATTACATTAGCTTGAATTGAATTTCCGAATTATTAGAATGCTGAATGGTTTAAAATCCAGAAAATAGAAATTCCTAAAAACCAAGACAACTTGTTATACTGAATGGTCCATTATTTGATACTGCATTGATGATACTGAATTAAAAAGAAAAACACACCCATTTTTAACTTTGAAGATCACCATTAGAAAGGTGTCTTCGTAAGACGATACGGAAATTGAAAAAGGTTCCTATAGCAAGGCGCCAGTATGGTATTATCAACACATTGGTCAGTATGGCAAAGCAGTCAGAAGAAAGGCACTTTTCAAACTAGTCAACACACAGTAGAGAAAGCAGTTGAGATAGTGGACAGGCCCTCAGAATTTTGACCAGTCTATCATTTCAGATGAGTTCCCATTTGCTCAATTTTTGAACAGCTGACGAATATGGGACTTGATATTACCTATCCAAAATGTTTGTTTGAAACAGCTGCAGTCCGTTATCAAACATGGCAAATTTTTTGAGTTATAGTGTTGGACTGGGTATAACATAGGCATGCATTGTTCTGAAAATGTGCAGTGATCATCCTCATTTTGTACAGTAATGGCATAACACTATTGTAGCGGTTGGTTAGAATAATTGTTAGGGCCAGCCATGGCCAGCACATGGGATGCGCAAATTGAGCAGTGATCAATTTTTATTATCCTGGTGTTGGGAGCAGTTTAAAGCCTTTGAAATGCGTGGGGAATATAAATTTTGAAAAATTCACATCCATTCTGCTGGAAGGACTTCAATATTCACTGATGGTGTTCGCAGTAATAGAAATGGGTATGGGAACTAGGTATGTGGTAAGGCTGGGTTTTGGAAACTAGATATATGGCAATGTCTCCATTAGTAGACATTGAACGGACACAAAACCTGGGAATTGAGAAGTAGGTATATGCTGTACCCGCTATACACTAATCCCCCAAACCCATGTATCATCTTCCTTTGAGTGATTTATTTCTGTAATCACTCAAGTGGCTCTGGGACATTTGCAGAGATTGTACATGTTTGTTTAGTCCTCTCAATGAATTGGAAGACATCTTTAAAATGATGCTGGGAAATCTTTCGACGTTTCGCGTTAGATACACCGGTTTTGGTATGATCACCAAAGTTAAGCACTATCGATCCTGGTCAGTACCTGGATGAGTGACCAACTGGGAATACCAGGTGTTGTAAACAGCTGGGGATCGTGTAGAGAGCCTCCCGTGGCAATCCTGTTAATTGAAGGAGATGGACCTCTGCACAATGCTCAATAATGCAAGCCAAAGGCACACCCTTCCCTAAACTCTCTGGCTGTGAGCATCAAGAAATGAATGGATCGGTTTGAAGTTTGTGTTGTTTTAGGTGAGAAGTTGAAAAGTTTTTTCTTTGTTCTGTTTTTTGATTGTAGGAAGATGGCATGCATTTGGAAGGTGAGACATGTGAATGGAGAATGTTTAGGAAGAAATGAGACAAAGTCCTTTCTCAGAAATGTACTCTTTGTATGTCGAAGAAAGCTTAAATTGCTAAAACTGAATTTTTTTCTGGAAGTATTTTAATGGCGTGACCTGACTTCTGACTTGTGCAAGACAACCCCACGTTGGATAGTCAGCATAGAGTTGTGTGTGCAGGGTTGTCTTGCGCCAAGATATTGGTGAACTGTTTCATGGTTACTACAGTATTTTCACAGGTGAATTACAGGTGAGGCTGATGTGGTTGTTGAAACTGCTTTAAATTTTTTACGCTCCATTTTCACTATTATCAACCAAGATTCATTAATGATGAATTGATCCGAAGGGTTTTTGCAAAATCTGATAAACATTTGAGGAGATGCCAGCATTAATAGATTTGTGTGTGTGTGTGTGTGTGTGTTTACAGTAAGATTGTGAAATGCCTGAACATTTAAGTAATCTCATGAAATCCCTAGTTTCACAATCAGAGTAGTAATGGTTAACATTAACAAGCTTGTGATGCTGACCATTACTACTGTAGTGAGTTTGATCCTCACTGGGTGCCCTACGACTGCGGCCTCGTGTCAAACTAAATAGATATGTGTGTGTGTGTGTGTGTGACACGACTGCATAACCTAGTAACCCACATTGCCAACACTTGAACCGTAATCCCATCACGATGACAGGCATTGCCAATATCTATTTTGGCAGTGAAAAGTGTAGCACAAGCAGAGGGAAGGGATGGTGATGATTTTAGATCTCTCCTGGGGGGGCCCCTAATGGTGGGGGATCCCCAAAAGCTTCAATGAATAGTAGTTCACTTACTACATTTCTACTGTGATTATACAATAGAAAATCTCACTAAATGGACCAGAAGACAATGTGGAGACTCAAAATTTCTAGAAATAATTATTTATTTCCTGACATGTTTCAGCTGTGAAAAGTGGCTTTCTTCAGAGGAGATTTTGGTGGAAACAGTGAAAATTTGGTTTGTAAGAGAGGAAGTAGGTCTTTTCCAAAGTGATAGAGGGAAAAGAATAGTTTTGGGTCGCTCCCTGGTGTGTGTATATGTGTGTGTGAGAATCATGTGAGCTTGTTGGGTTACTTTGTGTGTATGTGAAGTAGTAATTTCTTTGTTTGTTTTGTGTTTGTATGTCTGGGAGATGGGAAAAAAAGGAAAACCTTGCTTATCTTATCAGGGGTTGGTTTTGTGTTTGGGGTCAAGGCTCTGGGTATATGGTATGTGTCTCATTTTTGATCAGATATGTGTGTGTGTAAATCTTGGTGTGTGGTTTTTATATATGTGAGATTAGGTGTGATATCCATACTATAATAAAAATGTTTTTATGTGTTGTTTTTTATGCTTTGTTGTTTAGAAATGAGCTTTGTCTTGTCATAGATGTGTTTAACCATTCTGGCCTGCTTCAGATCGAAATTGTGGTCTGTTTTGTTTTGGTGAATTACCAGGGCATTATTATGGTTGTCTAGTATCAGTGCACAGCCGTATATTCATTTCTTGAGGGACCTTGAAACTTCTCTAATATATACCATAAGACAGTTAATGCAGGGTATTTCATATATGCCTGCTTCAGGGGTTATTGTGCTGTTTTGTGGTTTTTTGATTTGGTCTCTTATTGTCCTAGAGGTTTTGGTTGTAATTTGTTATCCTAGATGTTTTAATTGTTTTGTGAGATCTGTTGTTTGTTAGCTAGTCAGTAGGATAATATGACTGTCGATGTCATTTTTGTCTGGCTTGTCTCTACTAGTGTGTTTTTTGTTATGGATTTTGAGTGCCTTTCTTCTGGCGTTGTGAATGAAATAATAGGAGTAGTGAAGGTTTTTAAAAGTGGATTCCATGTATGTCTCTTCTACTTTTAGAAATTGGGGCTGCATATCCAAAACTTCCTCTAAAGAAAGCCGCTTTTCACGGCTGAAACATGCCAGGAAATAAATAATTATTTTTAAAAATTTTGAGTCACAGCACTGTCTTCTTTTTATTATATATATATGTGGAGACTCAAAATTAATTGGAATAATTATTTAATACCTAACATGTTTTGACCAAGAAAGGTAGTATTGGAGAGAAAATGCAGTCCGGCTGAAAGTTTGACCGACTACATCAGTTTGTCTTGTGTTAATGTGTGGCTAGT
>VCCN01005916.1:3684759-3701380 GCA_006491835.1 Architeuthis dux | reverse complement strand
AACTTAGAGGGTTGTTGTTTCAGAATAATAGTTTTCTGATAAATTGACAAATCTTTACATTGTGATTGTGTGGATTTGGAATTTTGTAACATTTTGCATAAATGACCCAAACAATTGTACTTAGACTCTTAAAGCCAGCTTAAAACAGATACATAATAGATACTGCCTGAGGCTGATTAGGTGATGAGTGAGTCAGCACTTTTATTTGTTTACGGTGGTCAAATTAAACAGCTTGGTGACCCAAATAAGCAAAGCAAAATAAATTTCATTACCAGTGACCCAATTAGCCTTCTACTGTAAAGAGAGACAGAAAGAGACAGAGAACAAGCAACACTGTGTGTGTGTGTGTGTGTGTGTGTGTGTGTGTGTGTGTGTGTGTGTGTGTGTGTGGAGGAAAAGAGAGAATTACTTGCTTTGTTTTGATTCTGTTTTCTGAAATAAATTTTCTTTTTGGTAAGCTGTATTAATATCTGTTCATACACACAAACATACTTATCAATGTATCTATCTCTTTCCTTTATATATACATATACATATATATATGAAATCAAATAATGGATAATTTTATATTCAACAGAATATGATAATTATAAAGACATTTAATGAAATTAATTTTTTTTTGTAAGCCATATTAATATCTGTTCATACACACAAACATACTTATCTATCTATCTATCTATCTATCTATCTATCTATCTATCTATCTATCTCTTTCCTTTATATATACATATACATATATATATATGGAATCAAATAATGGATAATTTTATATTCAACAGAATATGATAATTATAAAGACATTTAATAAAGAGGCCGGCAAAGTGTACAGTAAAAAACTCCTGCCTCCCATGAAAGTGTTGTCAGCTCGGTGGGTAGAGCAGAATCTGCGTATATGGTTGCTTCCAAGGTGGACGCGGGTTTGATCCCAGCACAGCACTTGTTTCTTTATTTACATTTACAATTTAGGCCACTTGTTTAGCAGTCGTTCACACCGGTGCCAAGCAAATATATGTCCCCAACTAATTATCATATTCTGTCAGATATAAAATTATCCATTATTTGATTTCATACTGTCAGCATTATATTCGTGCCCAAATACGAATGTGTGAGTAGAGAGGCCAGCAAAGTGTATGGTAAAAAACTCCTGCCTCCCATGAAAGTGTTGTTAGCTCAGTGAGTAGAGCAGAACCTGCATATAAGTTTGCTTCCAAGGTGAAGAAATTTTATATTTTACTCATATTAAGTGAGTTTTTGATGAAATTCATTGTTTTCTAGACAAGTGGGCAATGATATAGGTAAACATGATGGGGTCCACCAATCAACTGTCTTATATTGTGAACAGCGCTATATCGGGGGATGCCTGTATGTGTATTTTTTTTTTTTACTTAAATAGTGATGCATCCTTCTTTAGAAATCTCCTCTGGTATTTTCCTTTGAGTACTTCCCCTTGAATTCATCATTTGACCACCCAAGTAGCAGCCTCATTTACATAGCAGTCTCATTTACTAACTCTGTCCCTTGTACTATGATCTTCTCTTTTGGTCTTAAGAGGCATTGTAAGATAATTTGGAAACTATTTGCTAGCAAGTAGAAGAAAAAGGAGAATTTATGTTGACTTAAGCCTTCGACTCGAGTGGAAATCCCCAATGTCATTGATGCTATCATACAACAAGGCGTAGACCCAGTATATATCAGAGCCTTGCAACATATCTACCGACACAGCAGTTCCTTTATCAGGCTACATAAAGACTCTGAACCCTTTCAACTCGAGAAAGGAGTAAGACAAGGTGACACCAGCTCACCCAAACTCTTCACAGCCTGCCTTGAGATGATCTTCCAAAATCTAGACTAGGCAAATAAAGGAATCAAAATAAATGGTGAATATCTCAGATTTGCAGACAACATCGTCCTTTTTGCTGAGAACCTTCATGATCTCCAAATAATGCTAGACAAACTGAATGAAGAAAGCAAGAAAGTTCGTCTTCACATGAACTTCAGTAAAACAAAGGTTATGTCCAACAAACATATTCAGGACAAAGACACCACGATAAATATCTAAAATGCAGAACTGAAGAAAATAGACCACTACATCTACTTAGGACAACGAATCTCCATGAAATCCTCAAAAGAAGAAGAAGAAATCAGGCGAAGAATCACTCTAGGTTGGCAAGCTTTGGGAAGAGCAAGCTCAAGCTTCAAGAACAAGAAAATCCCATTAGTCCTAAAAAGAAGCAATGCATCCTCTTGATAGTCACCTATGGAGCTGAAACATGGAACCTAACCAAATGATTGACCCTCAAACTGAGAACCATGCAACATGCACACAAAAGACAATGCTGAACATCACATGGAAAGATCACAAAAGTCAGAGATATCATAGAATCCATTAGAAAACTCAAATGGCAATGGGCTGGCCATGTTGCAAGAATATTAGACAACAGCTGGACATCACGACTCACAACGTGGATCCCCAGAGATCATATGTGTAACTGTGGCTGGCAGAAAATAAGATTGCATGACGAACTAGACAAGTTCAGAAAGTATTGGCTCTGTGATGCCCATGATAGAGAGGTCTGGCGAATCTTGAGGAAGGTCTATCTCCAATGACGGACACTAAAAAGATGATGATGATGATGATGTTGATGATGATGAAGAAGAAGAAGAAGAAGAAGAAGAAGAATATGAAAAGAAGGGTTAAGCAGAGAGAGTTTGGTGGAGAGATAAAAAAATATTGAAAAAAAAATAGTAATAGAAGCAGTGTTGCCAATTTAGATGTTTTTCATCTAGATCTAGATGATTTTGGTTGCATTTAGATGTCAGAAATTGCTATTTAGATGATTTTTAATAAAATAAGTAATATTTTTATTTAATTTATAGTAATACAATAAGGAATATTTATGATAAAATAAGTAATATTTTAATAAAGTAAATATCGGCAATTAACATCACATTTAATTTATGAATACCAGATAAGGATATCTCCACTAAAAGTGAGGATAAAATGCTCCCTCGCTTACACAACTAGAAAGCAACTCAGAGAGTGCATCTCTCTGCCAACTCCATCGTCACTAGAAACTGAATGAAAGTCAGTTCACAAAATAGATACAATGCAAGGGAGGTAACTGTATTTGGCCCAAAATTTAATTGAAATTTATTAACAACTTCTAGAGATATTGTGTGGTGTGGATATATAGATAGGATGCTGGAGAGGTAATATTCCTGGATCCATCACAAAATTTAATTACTTCTTTTGTAGTCAATTGCCCAATCTTCCACTAGATTTCATTGAAATTCATTGGTAACTTTCGGAGATATTGTGTGGACATTGACAAAAAGAGTGGCAGACATGAGTGAATACATTTAAGAAAACAAATAATATTAAAAAAATAAATAAATAAAGAGTATCTTGTTGTGACCAGAATTTGAACCCAGCTTACCAGGGACACAGTATGGGGTCCTAATCACCAAATGGTCTCGGCTAACAGTCAATGCCTTTCAAAGACAAAAAGATTTGGAATTCATTGAGAGCAGATGCAGATATTGTGTGTTATGGATATACAGCTACGATAGTAGGGGAGGAAGCATTCCTGGATCCGCCCTAAAATTTAATTACTTTTTCCTTATCCTATTGCCTAACCTTCCACAAACTTTTATTGAAATCCATTGAGAACTTTTGGGTCATTGCACAATGCAGAGGTGTTCATGCAGGAGGCACAATTTGGCTTGCACAGACCCTTGTTTGTGTGAAAATGACTTCGAAAATGATACAGACTGTAATGCCAAAAATGACACACAGGACAGTGATGAAGTTCTGTAAAAGCGTATACCTGAACGATATAGACCTAGTAGATCTTGTGCATAGAACTTATAGTTCAACCTGATGATTAACAAGGATGCTTTTTTGGTTTATAAACCCATACCTATAACTTGCAACATGTTATTTATATTATGTAATATCACAAATGTAAAGATAATGGTTTTCAATTATCTTTGTTGCTTTTCTATAATTTTGAGGCCTTTATTGGATTCCTTGACCAAGAAAATATAGGATTAGCATACTTAATTAAGTTCTGGATTAATAGTGCAAAATATGTATTTATGGTGGAAATTTTGAAAATCCAAAACGGCAGCCATGCAAGTGTCTGTGCAAGTGCCAACATTGATCTTTGGATTCTCCATGTTCTGATGATTCTAAAAATATAAAAGTTTGCTAATCTCCAAATACTTTGAATGAAATGATATTTTTTTAACATAGTGAACCAAACTAAACACTAAAAATGAGGTAATCCTTGCTTATACGGGTGTAAAATAACGTTTGTATGTTGTGTTCAGCTACCGTATTTTACATTTGTATAAGCAAGGATTACCAAAAATAAATTGCTTCAGAAAAACTACACTTGCTGCATACAAAATGAATCTTAAAATGATGGGCTATCGATTGGTGAAAACTCTACATTTCTAACTTCATTAGTCTCTAAATTATCAAGCTTCATTTTTGATGTTCTATCGTTTAGCAAAAACATATTCAGAAAATCTTTATCTGTTCCCGGGATACACTAAAATGAGGTAATCCTTGCTTATATGGATGTAAAATAACATTGTTTGTATGCTGTCTTTAGCCACAGTATTTTACATCCATGCACTAAAAATGAGGTAATCCACATTGCTTATATGGATGTAAAATAACATTGTTTGTATGCTGTCTTTAGCCACAGTATTTTACATCTATATAAACAAGGATGACTTACTTAAAACACCAGAAATCCCCAACCCCCCAAAACCTCACATTTGCTGCATATATAATATATAATGGTGAAAACCCCATGTTTCTATCTTCCGAAGTTTCGGAGTTATTAAGCTTTAAAAAGCATGGTGAATGGTCTGCTCGGGTCATTTTAAAAAATATTCATGAATCTTCAAAACACATGTTATCAAATAGTGAAAATGGCATGCTTCTATCTTTAATAGTTTCCAAGATATGGGGCCATTCTGTGACCAATACATTTGATAAATATGTAGTATAGTATATTTCCTAGATTTTAGCTATATATCTGGAGAATCTAGATGTTTCTAGATGTTTTTAGATGTTTTTTTTACTAAATTTCAAATATAATTCTGGAAATAAATTTGGCAACACTGTGAAGAATTGAATGAAATATGGAGGGAAAGGTTTTCAAAATGACTGAAAAGGAAAAAGAACAGAAAAAGAGAGGGAATTTTTAAATAAAAAATACAGAACAAAAGGAAGAGGATGAGAAAAAAGATAAAAAGAAGAAAGATAAAAGAAAAGAAGAAGTGAAGAAATAAATAGAGGTTAGAAAAGATAAAAAAAAGAAAAAGCAGACAAAAAGAAAGAATAAGAAGTAGAAAAATCAAGAAATGAACAAAAAGAGAAAGAAGAGAAGAGAAGGATAGTTATGTGATAATAAGTTAGTAAGAAAGAAAAATGAGAGCAAAAGGTTAAAGAGCTAATAAATAAAACTATAATTAACATGCCAGGATGCTGCAGGGTCAAACTCCACTCCTACTTTTATTCCAACTGAAGATAATTACTGAAACTTTTGTATTGTATATATAATGAATAAATTCATAAATATATAAGATGTGTCAGTTTAACTCAGTTGACAGACAGCCGCCTAGCAATTACTTGGTCCTGATTTCAAATCACAGTAGGGAAATGTTAATTTTATATATCAGTTTGGTTTAACTTGACGTGATAAATAAACAGTGGAGAGTTTACTCCTCTGACTTAGGTGAGGATTGTTCTTGCTGTTCTTGTTATGGGGAGAAAATAAATAGACTGGAGTTTGACAAAAAGAATTGAAAATGAGATTGGAAATGTTTTTCTTTCTTTGCAGGCAGATAATTTATATAAATTTTTATCAGACAATTAAAATTTTATCCAACGATCTATTCAATAAAAGTTACCACACTAGTGTATTAACGGGGGTGCGGGCAGGCAGGCAGTCCACCCCGTTGACACCATCAGAGGGCTGACACCACACACACCAATCCTAAGTATGCCACTGCCTTTTTTGTTTGTGTGTTTGTGTGTTTGTGTGTGTGTGTGTGTGTTATTCTTAGATTTATCAAAGTGAATTATCTTGACTGATGTCTCAGAATCAGTGTTGCCAACTCAAAAAATATTTTTGCGCTAGTTTGACTGTCAGAAAAAGCTAAAAAAAGCGCTAAATTTTTCAAATAGCCAAAAATGGCAAAAAAACACCAAAAACACGCTAAAATTGGTAAAAAATAGCCAGAAAATGGCCAAAAACTGCCAAAATGTTTTAGGCAAAAACGCACTAATTTAGCACTTTTTGCACTGCCAAAACAAGAAACACGCTAAATCTAGCACAAAACGCACTAAATTGGCAACACTGCGAGGAATGAAGAGTTTGAGAATGAATTAATTTCAACTAAAGATTATGAGGATAACGAGTAAGTTTGGACCTTGAACTCGCATGCATGTACAAATATACCTGTATATATATTGTTCTTTGTTGTAAATCAACATATCGTTTGTGCTTTCAGTTTTTCATTTGACTCTGAATATTTATTTACCACTAAAAACTAACTATATTTACAGTGAAAAGGTTTGTAATAGAACAAATCATCTTTATACTCATTGGATATAGTTTGCAGAGTAAATATTAGCAAAATATGGCACTACAGGCATCCCCGATATAACACTTTCGTTATAATACAGGTTGCGATATAAGCTAGATGGGTAGTGCAGCACAACATTTTAACATATTTTATCATCGTCCACTCATCCAGAAAACCGCAAATAAAAACAAATGTTCCTTTTGAACCCGTTCGGGCTGAGCACTATTTTACTACCCCATAAGCTCAACTGAGAAATATATTTGACTTACACTGGCAATGAAATGAATTAGACAAAAACATTTCAGTAGTCAATGAACAAAACACAGTTTGCCTTGAAATGATCTTCCGAAATTTAGACTGGGCAAATAAAGGAATCAAAACAGATGGCAAATACCTAAATAACCTAAACTTTTCTGATGACCTAGTCCTCATTGCCGAGAACCTCCAAGAACCTCATTGCCAAGAACCTCCAAGAACCTCATTGCTGAGAACCTCCAGAGAATGTCACACATACTGAATGAAGAAAGCAAGAAAGTAGGTCTTCACATGAACTTCATTAAAACCAATGTCATGAGCAACAAATATGTTGAGGACAAAGACACAACTATCAGAATCGAAAAAGTAGAGCTAAAAAAAGTAGACCACGACATCTACCTGGGGCAACAAATCTCCATGAAGTCCTCGAAAGAAGAAGAAATCAAATGGAGAATCACCCTAGGTTGGCATGCCTTCCGCAGGGCAAGTTCAACATTCAAGAACAAAAAGATCCCATTAGTTTCGAAAAGGAGGGTCTACAACGAATGCATCCTCCCGATAGTCACCCACGGAGCTGAAACGTGGAACCTAACCAAAATATTGATTCTCAAACTGAGAACCATGCAACATGCAAAAGAAAGAAACATGCTTAACATCACATGAAGAGACCACAAGAAAGCATATTAGAGAAAAAACAGGAGTCAGGAATATCATAGAATCCATTAAAAAAACTCAAATAGCAATGGGTAAGCCATGTTGCAAGAATGTTAGACAACCGCTGGACATCACGACTCACAACGTGGATCCCAGGAGATCATATGTGAAATTGTGGCTGGCAGAAAGTAAGATGGCGCAATGATTTGGACAGATTCAGGAGATAGTGGTGATGTGACGCCCGCGATAGAGAGTTCTGGTGAATCTTTGGGTAAGTCTATGTCCGACGGATGCTAAATGGCTGATGATGGTGATGAAATATGTAAATTTGTTTTTTTTTTAAATACTGTAATTTGGTATATTTTGTAATTATTAATAGTTATTTTGGTGGTATTATTTAACTGAAAAAACATTAAAGAATGTCTTTGGTTATTTGTTCAAATCTCTCTAAATGCATTGATTGTAGACCCTCTTTTAAATTTTTATACGATAGACAATGTTTGCCATCTTTCACCTATCACCAACCCTTGAATATTGCTCTTACCAATCTGGCTCAGTTATAATGTGGTTAGCTTTCTTGGACCCCAACACCCATGTTATAACAGGGGATGCCTGTATAACCAAGAAAGTGACTTAAGGGTGGTTTTAGAGAAAGAAAAAGGTAATAATTCTGATCAATCGAATAACATGAATAGAACAGAAGGGACAGCATCCAATTAAGAGATGTAAACATAAAATGGTGGCATGTTTATACCTTTGATCTTGAAGCATTTTGTCAGAAAACAGGAAACCTTACCAGAAATATTACCAGATATGAGAGTGAATTATTTTCCAGGTGTTCACTGTTTGATCTGATCATTCTGTTTCAGCAAATTTATTTCAGTGCTAAAATTTCTAGGAAAATGGTAAAAGACTGTGGATTTATACTTGACAGTGAATGACTAGTCGGTGAATCCTGTAGAATCAAAAATATGTAGATCACATATTTTATTTCTTCGTAGTATCAAGAGATGCAACCCGGAGCCAGGAATGTAGACAATGATGTTGGGTTAGAGGTTTTATTTTGCACCACTATTTTGACAGAAGTGAAAGATTTTCAGACAAAAAATACTAAACAAATTACAATGATTAAAAGTACCATCTAATACTATGCATATTGCTGATATTGGATTAAAAAAAATGAATGAAATATAAAGTTCCAATATGAGATCACTTGGGTTTTCCTATTAAATGTTTGGATAGTAGCATAGTCAGCTAAGGTTAAAATCTACTGTTTTAAGTTGGTTGTCTGGTAGTTTCAATTGTTATCTAGTTCCCATTGATCTGCCAAAGACCCTCTCGACTAGTAGTTTGTTTGCTGTTTTTACAAACTATTTAAGGAGAAACCTCGATTATCCAAAAATCAATCATCCAAATTTCGGATTATCCAAACAAGATTTCAAAATCCTGTAATTCTCTTCAGTATGGCTTCCTTTTTTATGATCGGATCAGTTATCCGAACAAAATAATTCCCTGTCCATCTTGTTCAGATAATCAAAGTGTCTCTGTACTCTGATTTAAATCTATACCTGAATCAAAAAAATCTTTTGTACCAATGTGACCCTGGGAAAGGTTTTTAGGAAATTAGTTTTTGAAAATCACCCCCTCAGAATGGGGGGGGGGGTTAATGTAAATTCATGCTAAAAGGGACATTTTCTTTCTGCCCGCTTTTTCAGCTGGCTGCTGCTGAAAAACTGCTTATTCACAGAACAAATAGGGACTTTGTATCATTCATAGACAGTAGGGGAGAGTAAAAGGGAGAATTGGGACCGGGTGATAATTGTTGGTTCCAACAAAATAGGGCAGCATCCCTATTGCATGGATATTTTAAGATGTCGCTTTCCGGGAAATTTGCTTTCGCACTTTGGAAATGTGGAGTGGCCTCCTCGATCACCGGAACTTTCTCCTCTTGACTTTTTCTTGTGGGAAAATAAGGTCTATAGATATAATCCAAGAACACTTCAAGATCTTAAATGAAGAAATCAACGCAATTGAACCAGTCATCCTTTCTAATGTGATGCCAGCCATGTTTACCAGAAAACAGGAATGTTCGGCCGTGGGTGGAGGATGCTTAAAAAAAAGGCAATAAACAAAACTTTGAGATCTCCTCTTTTCAATGTTGCATTTAATTCTGACCTGTGAATAAAACTTTGTGAGCTATTTCAATTTTCAGTATATATATATATTATATTTCAAGCAGCTTATGTCAGAACTTTTTCTTGGAATAGGATGTAAAGAAAACTATGTGTTTTGGGCTGGTTGGTACATTGCAAGCTGGGCTGCTTGGTACGCTGTAATTGTATGCAATTGACGCAGAGGAAAAACAAAAAGCCTGCAAAATAACAAAACAAACTTCAAACAAGTCATTGATGTCATCATTCTTTTATTATTGTTCTTTTTTCCATCTTTCACCTTATTACAATGCATCATTGAGGTCCACTCACATATTATTCCACTTGTCCTACCAGGTTTAATATTTAATATTTCTCATTTATAACAATATATTAATCACATTTGTACCTACTAGCAAGAGAACTAACTTGCCAAATCAGATTGTACCAACTATCCCCACAGGTGGGGTAGGTTTGTACACTTTTTTCCAAATGTTTAAATGATGATATAATAAACTTGACAAATGTTTTAGGTTTAAGTGACCCATCCAAAGAAATTCTCTTTTCCATAATAACTTTCGGTCATATTTGCATTTTAATGAATTAATTTCACAGGAAGTTACAGCCATCTAAGTGAAAAATGTACCAACTGGCCCCGGTCTCCCCAATAATCGTATGTGTGTATACATGTGTACTCACACACACAACACACATGCACAAACATATATATATATCAATCTTTATTAGTCAAAATTTAATAAAAAGTGGTATATATATATATTGCTTTTAATATCAATCTAACAGCTTAATTATTTGTAGTAGTTAAATTAAAAGCATATCTCCAGGATACACATTTTTCTCTATATTTTCTATACACAACTGCTGAAAAATGAATTATATACATTTAACTTCATTATCCATTCAGATACCCATTCCATTTGTATAAGAGTTCAAAATAAACATAAATATTTTGCTGAATATTCTAATCAGGAATACAAATTACTTGTGAATCCGTTTAAATTGTGTTGCCAGTCAAACTTGCTCATTGATTTTTACAATTTCTATTTACTCGTGTATAATGCAAGAAATTTGGGTCAAAATTAGGGTGTAGTGTAAAGTTAGAAAGCTGTTGTATTCTGCTTTCTGCAAAATACTGGTCAGTTGGGAAGTAGGACCAGCCTTCTTCGCAAGAGAAATTTTTGAGCAGGATCGTGCTGACTCAAAGTACGAGAGAAAAAACAACAATGCAACAGGTCTTTTGGTTCGATATAATCCGATCTTTAATAGGACATAAGAACAGAAAATGAGAGATAAAAGGTGTAGAGGGAAGGTAGGGTGGGTTGTGAAAAAGGTGGGAATTTTGCGTAGAGAATTTTGCATGGCTAGCTCCGGCTAACAAATGTTCAATAGTTGAATGTTGATACCTTTGATTCTTCGATGAAGATAGGCTTGTTGTGTAGCTGGCAGTTCATTCAAGCTGTTGAGTTCCGAGCACCATGTGGTGAAAGAAAGTTATTGTCGTTGGGTATATTTTCCCCATCTGCCTAGAACCAACATTACTTACAAAACCAATTTGTATTGTAAGTGTCCATAGTTGGAGGGCTTTGGCAGTAAAAATAGTTGTCTATTTGAGTTCTTGAGAGAGCGTTGGTCTCGAGGTCACTGCCTGCTTAGCCAGCAGTTCAGCCACCCAAAAAGGGGGAAGCTCCCTTTTTTTAGGTCTTGTCTGCAAGGCTGTCAAATGCGAAGAGGGGTAGGAAAGGCATTTGAAATGTGCGGCCCTTTCTTTTTCTCATTGGTTGAATTTCAACCAATGGCAAAGTGTTCTATTTTAACCCCTTTAATTTATTTTGGGGTAGGAAGGAAAATTGAGGAAAGGGAGACATAATAATATTTCTAATAGTAGCATTATGCTCGAGCATAAAAAAATGATAACATTTTTGCTGTATTAAATGGTAACAAACAAACAAACAACAAACACAGAATTTGGATCTTTATTTTATAAAAGATTTGATAAATTCAACCAAATTTTAATTTTAACTTTAAAGTGATTTGGGCTTTTTTTGTAAAATGTGTTTTAAAATTTGCAACGATATTACGTTGGTTTATTATGTTGGTTTTAAAAAAAATATAGATAAATATGGCTGTACTCAGGGGTCATGTTATATAAGAGGATAAGATATATTACTGATTTTTACAAAACGTCACATTATATTTAAGATCCCATTGTACTCAAGTAAATAAAGTAATTGCAAGACCTAAATTGGTTTGAGTCTGGAAATTTGCCATTTGTCTTCTTTGGCATTGTGCTGAACAGCCTTTTTTAAAAGGTTTTTTATATTTCTAACATTGTTAAACTTTGCCTTCCTCACTTCCTGTCATCTCGGTAAAATACTGTGATGAAAAGCAAATTAATTAATGTACAGTTAAAGGAGTTGATGATGGATGAACTATCTACCATGTGTAAATGTATATGTATTCATTTCAGAAGTAAAAAAAAGAAGCCCAGTGCAATGTTCTCTCAAGCATTTGTTGTATTTGAGTGTATTTATTTTTGTATTAAAAACACTGACTTAATGGTATATCACTTTACACTTGGCCACATTTTCTTTTCTCTGGCACATACATATCCATATCCATATGTATGCACACATAGATCTTGATATAAACACTTGTGAGACACTGACCTTTATACAGTATAATTTAAGTAATTTAAGCTTGTAAAGGGAAAAGCATTTTTTTGTATAGTTGTACATGTGTGTATGAATGTGTGTGTGTGTATGTATGTACAGCACAATGAATGTCTCTGTATCTGAATCAGTAACTACACGCACATGCATCAGTGTTTTTACCTAATTTTACTGGTATGTAAGAGATTTGGGGATGGATAAAGATACTATGAATGAATATATTCAACTGCATTTACAAAACCATAATTTCTAATGATTTACTGATCCCAGTAAATGAACAGGAACAGGATAGATAAGTAAAAAGAAAAGTAAATGAAGATTTATAAAATTCAATTAGCTTAGCCAGAGAGAGTAAAAATGAGATCACAATAAAAGACATACAAAGCAAAACAACTTGTTTATCCTTATTTTTTGTTGATTCTTGGATTTTATGGCAATATCCTTTGATATGGGTATATAAGTAAATAAATTAAACCATATGTAAATAACAAAAAATAAAGAGCAACGGTCTTATGTACCATAGATCTAACTCCCGATAAAACATTAATGGATAATGAAGTTAAATGTATATAATTCATTTTTCAGCAGTTGTGTATAGAAAATGTATAGAAAAATGTGTTTTAATCCTGGAGATATGTTTTTAATTTAACTTCTACAAGTAATTAAGCTGTTAGATTGATATTAAAAGCAATATATATATATACCACTTTTTATTAAATTTTGACTAATAAAGATTGATATATGTATATGTTTGTGCATGTGTGTTGTGTGTGAGTACACATGTATACACACATACGATTATTGGGGAGTTGGTACATTTTTCACTTAGATGGCTGTAACTTCCTGTGAAATTAATTCATTAAAATACAAATATGACCGAAAGTTATTATGGAAAAGAGACTTTCTTTGGATGGGTCATTTAAACCTAAAACATTTGTCAAGTTTATTATATCATCATTTAAACATTTGGAAAAAAGTGTACAAACCTACCCCACCAGTGGGGATAGTTGGTACAATCTGATTGGGCAAGTAGGTTCTCTAACTAGTAGGTACAGATGTGATAAATGTATTGTTATAATTGAGAAATATAAAACATTAAACCGGACAGAAGAATGTATTTGAGTACAAAGTAAGATTTTAGGAATATAATGACCACCTGGTAAGACAAGTGGAGTCATCTGTGAGTGGACCTCAATGATGCATTGTAATAAGGTGGAAGATGGAAAAAAGAACAATAAGAAAAGAATGATGACACCAATGACTTGTTTGGAGTTTGTTTTGTTATTTTGCAGGCTTTTTGTTTTTCCTCTGCCTCAATTGCATACAATTGCAGCATACCAAGGAGCCCAGCTTACAATGTACCAACCATCCCAAAATGCATAGTTTTCTTTACATCCTATTCCAAGAAAAGATTCTGACAGAAGTTGCTTGAAATGTAGTATATACACTGTTTATTGACACTTCTCTTAAACATAGACTACACTATCATCAACTGCACAATACAGCATGAACTAGGCACTCATTTGTCAAAGTGAAAAAGTTACTTGCTGGGGTGAAAAACGTTTTTCATGCAAAACTTTTCGTGCTTACAACACATATGACTCAAACTTAGTAAAACAATGGCCAAAATGAGGCTAACAGTGGTGCATCACATGTATAAGAGTGGTGGAAACAAAATTTAAAACAATTTATTCAACCTGCACCTGCCCAACTAGACCTGGTATATATATATATAAAATATACAAAACATATATTCCAGAAAGAGGATTGGATATGGTAATAATATTGTTCCATAAATTCCGAAATGTTGGCTATATTCCGTATACTTAATAGATTCGGACAATATTGTTGATCTACACAGTGACATATAGGTGGGACTGTTGTGGGAACCCATGGTAACAAAAATCTGTACTGTCTTGTAATTTCCCAGAAACAGGTCCATGGGAAGACAGCTGATAATCCGCTATACAAAGTGTGATCTAGAGCAGTTAATTATATAAAAAAACATTCCCATAAATGCTAGTAAAATCGAAAGGAACAAAAATTTTTTTTAAACACAATGCATTGATGAGGGACAGATTATAGCTGGTTTGCAGTACGTGGGGTCACGTATGTTTTGGGAGTGTGAATTTTATATCAGATGATTTCTCATTCACCATTAGCGTTTTAAAAAAAAATTAAAACATATATGCCAAAACTAAAAACGTTTCTACAGACTATATATATATATACTAGCAGGGATACCCGGCATTGCCCATGAAAAACATAACCCCAAAATAGACAACACAGTAAAAAATATCTTTCTTAAATCATCTTATCCAACACAACAAATGGAAAACTATTATTTACTCAGATGTAAATCCTTACTTCGAATATGCGCTGTTTACCGAGTGTCCTATAATGATGGCCTTACTGAAGTAATGATCAAAGAAATAAACCCCCAAATCAGATGAAGTAAAATAGCAGTCAAACATGAGTAATAATGAATAACAGTACTTACCCCCCTCCCACTGAAACTAATTTAAAAATTACTGTCAAGTTTATATTAGGAAATGACCAGAATTAGCACAGTCATGTGTTAGTTAAGCCTTCCCTTGCAAAACGTTGGCATCACTATGAACTGAATTACATTGAATTTTTGTCAATGAAAAAAGAGGAATGTCATAAGCCTCCCTTCACTACGTTTTAGCTAGAGTTGTTATCATAGATGTGGAATGAGGGAGAAACTCAAACCTCCACTGACTCAGGGCGTGTTAGTATTACTGCTGCCATCAGTATGTCATTGCCAAAAAGGCAAATTCCAACCAAAAGCACAAAGACTTGTTTAAGAAATGATTTTATTGTAAGAAGTATGTATGCCATTTGTAAGAAGAATGAAAGATGAAAAATCTGGTATAAAAAAAAAATTTTCTGATCTTTAGAATCAAAGATTGTCTAAAGAATGACCTCAGATGACCTATAATGACCTCAAAGGTGAGCTTATATGGGAAGTTGATATTTATTGCTTCTTCATAACAAATATCATGTCAATCGGCTTTATAGTTTTACCAAAGAAGAGGATGGACAAACAAACAAACAGAGGGCTAAAATATTACGCACTTATCTATCTGTGTATATCACTATGCACACATAATGAGTATACATAAATTTATAAATAGTGGTTGACTTTTTCTTGAGTATCTATTCATTTAAATCAAAGTACATTACAGATATCATCATCAGCAGCAGCCGTTATAAGTCAACTGCTGGACAAAGGCCTTTCCCATCTCCTTCCATGACGACCTACCTTGTGCTAATCTCTGCCAAGTCTTACCGAAAAAACCTTCTATCTCGTCCCTCCATCTTGTGTCTGGTCTTTTCCTACTTCTTTTACTGTCCCATAAACACCAATCAGTTAGTCTTTCCCTCCCAGCTATTGTCATCTCTTCTTGCTAGGTTGCCAGCCCATCTCCATTTTTGCTGCTTAATTATTTCTATAATATCCTTCACTCTAGTCGTCTCTCTGATCCATGTTGATCTTTTTCTATCTCTTATAGTTATCCCTAACATTGCCCTTTCCATGGATCTCTGTGCTATTCTAAATTGGTTTTCAGCTCGTTTGATTTAACTAATTTTTAGCAGTTTATGATGCTACCTATGATGATATAATGAATTTAGAGAAAAATATTTGAATGTTTCAATTTGCTCTAATTCACCAAAAAGTTTTCAGCAATACAGCAGTACAGTAATCATTGTAGTCTTTAATACCTGTTTTTGACAATTATGACCATATAGTCAAGCAATTCAAAATCTCTTGAACAAGGTATATTTTCAGTATGAGCACTCAGGTATAATGCTTAAAGAGAAGAAAAAAATATCCTTGCAATGACAAAATTATTTGGAATTTTTGTCACTTAAATAAGTTTTACCTTTGCAAAAAGTAAATACATTTTTTATGAATTCATTTGTGCAATGCATGAATTTTAAAAAACTGCTTGGTATTGATGTACAAGGGAGAAGAAAACGATGGAAAAGATGAAGTATCTCTTCATTTTGTTGAGAACAATTCAAGAATTGTTAGTAAAGAATATAAATCTTTGTTCTAGTGTAGTTCCGATAAAGATGCTGCTTTATTCAGCATCTCATGAGAGTGAATTTTGTTATTATTCAGCTGTTCAATGCAAAGTTGTTAATTTTGTTTTTACATGATATTTTACCACTTGTAAAAAGTAATGACATATTTCTAATTGATATCTTTCTTCTTCTTCATCATCATTATTATTATTA
>VCCN01005916.1:3650435-3660459 GCA_006491835.1 Architeuthis dux | reverse complement strand
GTCGCTTTATTTCGCAGTCATGGTCTTTCTCTGGTTATATCCATGTATATATGTTACAGTAAGATCCCTTAACATTTCAGTAATTTCATGAAATCCTCAGTTTCACAATCAGTGTAGTAATGGTTAGCAAGCTTGTAATGCTGACCATTACAACTGTAATGAGTTTGATTCTCACTGGGTCTCCCACTATTATGGCATTGTGTCAAACTTGGCTAAACTAAATATCAATTATATTCTGCCTCAGTATATACAATGTATATACAGCTTAGTTTGACACAAGGCCATGATAGTGGGGCGCCCAGTGAGGATTGAACTCATTACAGTAGTAATGGTCAGCATCTTGTTAACCATTGCTACACTGATTGTGAAACTCGAGATTTCATGAAATACTGTAATCACTAGTTTCACAATCTTCCTGTATATAGTAAAATTAACTGGATTTCCATAGAACTTACAATAATGATGTAGCTTGAAAATATGTGACAATAGCTGAGGTCACTCATTGTTGCTATGATCATGGCCAGAGCAAACAGTGACACAGAAATAGTGCAATCCATGATGATGCCCTTCTCCAATTGATACCACGCTGATGTTGAAGTACCATCGGACAACCCTCAGACTAAAGTTATTATAATAGCCGAGAATGAGCTTTTGAATCTTCTCTGGGATGTGGTATCTGGACAGGGCCAACTCTACCAGCTTGTGCGGGACTGATCCATAAGCAAAATCCAGCTACAACACTGCTAGGTTCCCCCTACTTCTTTGTGCCTCTCTGATACATCTCACCACACCTGTGAGCATGACAGGTGCCCACTACGCTTTTCCACCAGTAACTTCTTCACAAATCCAAATGGATTTGCAATAAAAGCCCTTCACTTGCAGGCCTTTTCCTTGCCTTTCTTCCTGTGCCACTCTGTGCCACTCTGTGCGCTGAAGGCTGACAAGCCTTTTCTTTACTATGCCCCGAAGATCTACCAGGGCAGCCTTCACATCCTCACTTGCTTTTCTATACTGACTCTTAATAGAGTGATACATCCGGCATGAGACAGCCCCCGATTAGAGCATTCATAGATGACGGTCACAACAACATCAGTGACTGGATGCGGATGGCTCCTTTGGGGACTCAAATGGATCATCACATGAGCTTTAAGCCAGGAAAGTCCAGATCTTTGGTCCTCAGAAAAGGAAGAGTGACTGACCAGTTCGACTTCTCTGGCTGCTCCTAATCTACAAAGTCCAAATCACCTTCATGGATGGCCTCAAAAGCAAGATTAACCAGTTCCTATGCAGGTGGCTGGGCCTGACATGGGACCTAAGCAGCTTTGCCCTTTATAGTTGTAACACCAAGCTACAGCTTCCTTTCAGCAATCTGGCAGAGGAGTTTAGGCTTACCAGAGCCAGAGAGGTCCTGCTCTACCGAGATTCTACTTCTCAGCAGGTATTGAAGTCAAAAGAGGGAGGAAGTGGTGCATGCAGGAGGCAGTTGAGTGGGCTGAGGCAAGGTTATGGCACAGTATCCTGTTGGGCACACTGGCGATGGGTTGGGCTCGGTTTGGGAGCAATACTGTAGACCTTGCTACAGTAAAGCCCAAAGAAAAGAGAGGATAAATATGATTCAGGAGGCTCGCTATATCAAAATGGTAGGCATGGGCAGACAGATTGCCTGGACCAGGTGAGAATATACAGCCAGCTGAAAGAGCACCTGGGCAGATTCAAATTCTTAGTCCAATCAGTGTATGATGTTCTTCCAAGTCCTTATAACCTGTTTAGCTGGGGCCTAGCAGATGTACCAACTTGCCCACTTGCCAAACAGGATCCATGGAGCACATCCTCAGCTGCTGTCCAAAATCCTTGGGAGAGGAGGCGGTATCGCTGGCGCCATGACCAGGTTCTGCGGGCAGTTGCAGACATTATCTGCACTGGTATCAGCCACAGCAAGCATCAGAATCCAGCCATGCGCACCATCAGCTTTGTTCGAGCAGGCAAGAAGCCTCCGCCCCAGCCAAGGACCCAGGGTGGACTGCTCATAACAGCTAGATGCTGGAACAACTGAGGTTCCCAGACACCATTGTGGCTATCACACTCAGACCAGACATGGTCTTGATGTCTGTGACAGCCAAGCAGGTAGTTTTGTTAGAGCTCACTGTCCCCTGGGAAGATCATATGTAGGAGGCACATGAAAGGAAAAGAGGAAAGTACAAGGAGCTGGTGGCTGATTGTCAGAGGAATGGGTAGAAGTCCTGCTGTAAACCTGTTGAGGTGGGCTGCAGAGGTTTTGCAGAGGTTTTTTCAATGAAGTTTGATTGTTCAGATGGACACACATAGTCATAAACATATCTTTTTACATGTTCACCATCATACTATCTTAAGACTTGTGGGGTTCATTTATTCTGTTCTAGCAAAGAAACTATTGGTTTCTATACTTATTAATTGTGAAAAAACTTCATATGTATAATATTCCTCATTATAGAAACATACATCTTTAATGTCTATATATAATTTGTAGTTAGAAGTATCAACTTAGAACCGGAAATAGAACTTTTTGCTTTTTAGGTGCCAGTTCTGTGCTTTAATCAGCAAGCAAAATTTGAAAGTACACTTTTAAGACAAGTTTCATATTCATTGTTTTTTAATATATGGAGTAAGACTATTTAAATGTTTTAAAACCATTGAATGAGATCCTTCTGGAGATGTTACCTTTTGTAGGTGTCATGAATCTTACCAGAAAAAGGTAAAAAAAATCCATTTCTTTTGCAAATCTTGTAGTAATACTTATCACCAACTATACAACATGACATAACTTCAAATTTGTAAGTCAGTAGTGCTATGTTCTATTCTCATCTCAAATGAAACCAATGAACAGAAGTTTGATCTGTTCATAGCTAAAATATATAGTTTAAACAGAGGTGTAGCTGAATGTGGGGGGATTATTTGAAAATGCCCTCAAGGAACCAAGTCCCCCAGGCCGAGAATCCCTGCCCTCCAGGTCACCAAATCCCCCCAAATCTCTAGCTATGCCTCTGAGTTTAAAGGTATTTTTACCATTGATATGTTTATGCCTTGAAATCAAATCACTCTTTCTTTAGTTTTATGATTGCATGGTAAATTCCGAGAATAAAAATTCAATATGTGTCTTTATTCTTATGTTATTCTCATCTTTTTTAATTTGCCATGATTCAAAATCGTACGTTATGATGCAATATTAATCATTTATAAAATGTATATTTATGTAAACTAGCTGAAAATACCCACCCTCCGAGAGATTATTCTCAGTCATATGGAGCCTATCAATAAATAAGTTACTTCTTTTGCCTTTTTGTTGGGCAGTGATCACTGAAAAATCTGAATTTTTTTTAAAAAGCATGAACGCTGTTGGACACAAACTAAGTGACCAATTTAAGATAAACTTACATTGTAAATTGAACCCTCACTAAAAACTGATTTGGGTGGGGGGATTTTCAAAAAAACAAAAATCTGTTTTTTCTAGACATAATAAGGAGTAGATATTTAAAACCCATAAGAACCCACTGTGACACTGGTGTCATATACAATTTAATTGATCTGCACAGTCTCTTATATAATATTATATTTTATCCTTGATTTTAACTCATGAAGTGTACTAAGTGACATCTAATGAACACCCTGGTGCAGTCATGTTACTGTGTGTCAATTTGCCTACCCAGATTCCCATATAATGTACCATCAAGTAGAAATTGGTCTGGGTTCTTATGGGTTAAATTTTCAGTCCTCTGATGCAGCCTGTACAAGTGACACATACATACATACATAGCCAGGCAGAACCACTTAAAAACTGAAGAAACCCATGTTCACAATTTTGGTTGATGGTTTCTAACAGAGCGAGTTAATGGAGATAAAATGGATTGAAAGAAGGGAACCAAGCAAGGTGAAAGAAACAAAGGTGGATAAGCAAAAGAGTCTGAGAAAAATCAGAATAAAGAAGTACAAAATAGTTGAAGAGGAGAAGGAAGAAGAGGAGTATCTCTTAAGAGAAAGTCAAAAGGAAAGATGGGAAAAAAAGAAAGAAAAGAAGCAGAAGACAAAGGGAAGCTGAGGGGGTTGCAAAGAGGGACTATAGAAATGAAATCCCCTGAAAGAGAAATTTTAAAGAAGAAGAAAAGAATTAATCAGAAAAACAGAAGGAAAGAGAGATAGAAATAAAATAATAGACAGGTCTGCTTAGTCACTCAATAGAAACTGTCATGCTATCAACATCTTTTGGCAGCATCCATGTTGGGGGTGATCCATTAAAAAAAGGGGTGACCAATGAATAAATTACTTCTCTCACCTTTTGTTGGCTCACTAAAAATTTCGAATTTTCAAAAAACAAGCAGGCACAATCTAGGGATCAATTTAGCATAAACTTACATTGTAAATTGAACCCCCACTAAAAACTTATTTTGGGGTGGAATTTGAAAAATACAAAAAAATGTTTTTTCTAGACATAATAAGGGGTAAATGTTGAAATTTCCAGCCATATATCTCCATTGGTATGGCCTGTACGCGTGATGCATATACAGCTACCTGGCCAGCCAGACTAACTTGAAAACTGAAGAAACCTATTTTGACAGTTTTGATGACAATTTTGGTTGACAGTTCTAAAATCGAGATGAAGAGGAAGGGTCGTCTCTGTGATGGACAGGCCTTTGGACTTGAGCATTCCAATGCCACACCCTCAAAACAAATGCTTGCGAGGTAGTCCACTGCCCTTTTCGTTTTTGTCCATTCAACCCTCCCCTGTTTTACTTGTTGAGCAGTTCTCTATATTGACTTCTGGATTGCTCGGACAATCGAATCTTCATTAGCTGATTGATTATAAGTTGATTATATCTGTCCAATACAGATGCTTTTTTTTATAACAAAGAGTCTTCTCAGTTATGTCCTTTTTTTCAAGAATCAATATTTAAATGAAAAAAAATTAAAAAAGAGATCAAATGCAAAGGAGAAATGAAAAAAGGTTTTTAAAGAAATTAGAAAACGGATTAAAAGGTTAAAACAACCAGAAGTGAAAAGTGAGAGGAAAAGATCCAAAATTGATTAGACAAGGTTGAAATATGATCTTCATTTTTAGAGAGCTCAAAGGAACTGACAAATGCAACATGTCCCTGCAAATCAGTGGTGGAAATGGGTGTTGGCAATTAGATACACAGTAAGGCTGTATCTAGGATTTATGCTCAGGGACCACAAAGGGGCCCATCAGGGAATTGCAAAGTAAACCCGTACAGCTAGGCGTTCCGGGGCACTGTAAACCCCTGTGGGTAATTTATTAAAAATATGGCCAATTCCAAGGTCATTCTGAGATCATATAGCCTACACTGGGTATGAAAAGAAGGTATACGCTACATTTATTTTTTGGAGGGGTGCATGACAGGTAAAGTAGCAAAAACTTTAATTAATGTTCTTTTGTGCTGAGCATGTTAAAGAAAATATGTTTTTATATTTGATAGAATTACTTGATAAGCACACACTTTTTATTTACTAAGCATTGCGATTAACTCACTTCTGAGTGACAACCTTTAGGATTAAAGCTAAATCTTGATGAGGGCCTAAGCTGACATGTGGACCTGATAGACACTACATAATCTTTGTTTAATTGGGTATCTATACTCAACTTGGAAAATAACTGCTTATAATTGACACTTGCTTGAGTAAGAGGTCGATGATTTGAGAAATCTTTCTTTTAGTAGTCTTAATTCTAATTCTCAGTACCAGACACATAATAGAATTTTGCATATATATGACATATACAGGGCCAGCCCCAGGGTCCATAGCGCCCTGGGCAAGCTGAACTTTGGCGCCCTTTCAGTTGTGGCGCTAGGCTGACTGCGCCCCCTCTGTAAATTATTAAATTTGCACCCCTCACTAAAGTAAAAAGTTTAAATGGTAGGTTCAATTGCACCCCCAGAGCTCTGGCGCCTCCCCGCAGTTGCAGGGTCTGTCTATTCCAACACGCCTCCTCTGCGCCCTTTAACGTATATTATTATCTTATATTCCTAAAAAAATGTGACTTCACTTCAAGGAATCTTCTTATTTTGACTGTATTTAATCTGTTTAATTCTGTTCATTTTTCCATTTGTATTTTCAAATTTCTATTGTTCCAGACACATGATAGGCACCCCCTAGCACATGGTGCCCCACGCTACTACCCATGTTGCCGGTAAGTTCAGACTCAGTTGCTCCCATGTCATGCAAAACATGAGGCAGTCAAGGTGCTCTACTGCGTACAATTTTCAGCCAGTCTGGTGGTGTCATTCCAAGTTGGAATGACACAACCAGACCAGACTTTATTGGAACTTGCAACTTCTGTTAACCAGAGGTCCCTCTCTACTGTCTGTTGCTCATCTCTTTCTTTGGGCTATTGGTGTCCATATGATGCCTTGATTTGCAGGTCTTGTTGTAGTGAGCCTCAAGACATGCTCCACCCAGTGGAGGTACCTTCTGCAAAAGGCTGTTGTGATCTTTCCCTGATCTCTTTATTTGACAAATAGTCCTTCCATTTGATGACCATATTTTTATGTAGGAAAAGTAAGTTCCTAAGACAATAATTCCTATGTGACTGGCACTTTTGATTAATATCTACATTTTGTGTGTCTAATATTTCAAGATCTTCTGCCTAAATGAATCTTTGGCATTCAATGGCTAGAAATCCAGATTGTCTGCAGCTCGGTCATCTCAACAAGAATTTGTCTTTTTATTTACCAGAGATATTTGCGTTCTAATAGAGTTGACATTTTGCATGTTCCCATGATCAAGTTATGAAATTGTGAAAATTATAACAAAACAGGTCTGGTTAGTCACTCAATAGAAACTGTCACATGAGTAATGTCTTTTGGCAGCATACCTTGTTGGGGGTGATCAACTAAAAAATTGGAAAAAGGGGTGATCGATGAATTAGTTACTTCTCTCACTTGTTGGATCACTAGCAAGTCTGAATTTTTCAAAAAGCAAGCATGAACACTGCTGGACACAAACTAAGATACCAATTTAGCATAAACTTACATTGTAAATTGATCCCCCTTATTTTGTGTGGGAATTTTCGAAAAACAAAAAAAAACATTTTTTCTAAACATAATAAGGAGTAAATGTTGCATGTTGCAGCCTGTATAAATACATAGCCAGCCAGAATCACATAAAAACTGAAGAAATCTATTATGACTATATTGACAGTTTTGGTTGACAGTTTCTAATTCTAGTTTAGAACAGTGTTCTGAATGAGAACCATTATGGCTGTAACCAGTTTGATTTTTACATGTTGAATGAGTGCATCTACACACACACACACACACACACACACACACACACACACACATATATTAATTACATCTTAAAATGATTTTGATAACATTTTGGTGAAAAAGAATTTTAAAATTTTAAAATGCTTCTCTTTGAAAGTTTAGATTTAATTAAAAAGAAATATTTTACTATATACTGTGCCGGAATTATAAAAACTTGAAATTTAGTTTACTGAAATGATTGTATTAAATTATTATAGTAAACCTTTTATAAATGTATGTTGCATACCTTGCGCATCTTTCATATACACATATATATTTTTGTGTTATTAATTTTTTCAAAATATTTATCTAAAAGAAATACCAAATATTTTTGGTAATTCCTGAAGATTTTTACTCACATTTTTCACTGCGGGTCGAGGCAAAATGCATTGTGAAAAATCAAAATAAAGAGATATCACAAATAATTGTCTCTTCAGACTGTGGGAGTAAGCAGAAAATTTGCTTTGGTCACAGCTAACATCTTTCGGCTGTCAAATAACACAAGTCAGCGTGGTAAGGCAACATAAGTGACAGCTATACAAACACAGACTGGCTAAACCGACAAATGCTCACTGCTTTTGGAATGAGGACAAACAAAGACAAGATGCGGTTGCATTGCCTATTCTGGGAACAAGCCTCTGTTTGAAACCAAAACTGAAGAAAAACCAGGGAAAGGAAACAAAAAATTATTGACATTTCAGTTACTGGTTGCAGTAACAGATATTTTTCATTTTTGTTTTTTCCCCTCTACTTATGGTTGTTTTGGAACAAGTTTGTTTGTTCTTGAGGGTTAGTATTTTTATTCTCTCTTTTGCCTGTTTTTATAATGCTAGGATCAGACTTTGACAGCGGATGTCTCTTTTGTAGAGGGTACTATTCCTGGAGAGTCAAACTGACATGTTACTCCAAGCTAATAAATGGAAATGATTTGAGATGAAATTTATAGGGATTTGAATATATTTTCTTGCACATTGATGATATAGTGGATGATTGTGTAATATTTCTATTTCTGTAGACAACGTTTTCTTCTGAAATTGACAAAAGTATTGTTATTGTATTTCAATTTGTTGTTCAGTTGTTAAATTGATAAATTGGCCCTAATACTGATCACCGGAGCCCAGTGGTAGAGTGCTTGCCTCCATTTTGGTAAGTTGTGGGTTCTATCCATGGCTGAGTCATACGAAGGACTTAAAAAATGGTAATCAATGCCTCTTTGCTAAGCACTCAGCATAAAAAGTAGGATTGAGGCAGCCTGAAGAGCAATCTCACCGAGGACACACCCATGATGGACGTCCCAATGACTTGGTACTGGGGATGGAAAAACCCCTGTTCTGGGTTATGAGATACATGCACGTGCAAGTGCAGATGTTAGAATACACATAGCCATTCTATGTTTTCTTTGATGAGTTCATTGCCTCTCTAATGATGTTTTACAGGTCCTGATAACATCAAAAGATAGTTGTCTTCAACTTATTATCAGATGATATTCTTTCCTCAAAGAAGGGATCTTCTTTGAGTAGTAAGACTCTGGATGTTATTTAACACTTTTACACTTGAAATCTTATGTTAAGCTCTCATCTTGATTGCTTCTGTAAACAAAATAAAATAAAAATGAACAGAGTTGTCTTTTCCTGCAGATGAGACATAAAGACATGTTCTTTTTTGTCTATAACTTTGAGAAGAGTCATTAACATTCCAACTTTTTTTTGGACAATCCAATCTCTTCTTCTCAGCGTTGCACCATCAGAGAAAGAGACTGATAAAAGAGACTCCCTTTCCTTATGGATATTACATTTTACACTTGAAGAAGGCCGTAGAATGAATGGGCCAAAACTTGTTAACATCAAAAATGGGAAGAAGAGATTGGATAATCCACCAAAAAGTTGGAATATTCTTTTTTTTGCATGCACATGGTAACAATTAAATGGATTATTTTATCAATCAATGTATGCATTTATTATTTCAGCTTGATCTTTTCTGTACTTAAATATTTTCAGTTAGACGACCCATCAAATGTGAAAGAAAAAAAAACTTATTTATTTCTTCTTTTTGCCATTTGATCAAAAATGTCAAAATCCTTAATCAGTTATATTTATTTAGAATGAGAATATCAGAAAACATCAACAAAAACTATCAGCATAGGTTTCTTAAGTTTTTAAGTGATTCTGCCTGGCTGGCTATTTTTGAATGTATCATACTGTCCCAATGGAGCTAGAGGGCAGAAAATTGAAATATTTACTCCTTATAATGTCTACGAAAAATTTGGTTTTTGTATTTGAAAATTCACCTCAGGGAGTTCAATTCACAATGTAAATTGGTCCCTTGGTTTGTGTCAGGCAGATTTCACGCTCGTTTTTTGAAAATTCTGAATTTTTTAGTGATCACCGTCCAACAAAAGGCGAGGTAAGTAACTTATTCATTAATCACCTCTTTTTCCAATTTTTTGATTGATCACCCCCAACACAGCATACTGTCAAAAGACATTGGTCACATGATGGTTTCTATTGAGTGACTAACCAGACCTGTTTCTATTCTAATCACTGACACTTATTTGGCAAGAAGCAAAAGAAACTGTTGGATAGATTTAGGAAGATGAATTAAAGATTCAACCTAAACTAATTATTCCCTGTGAAAAGATATATTTGAATTTCTATGAAATGATTTATTTAGAAAGTAAACCATACATACATACACACACACATACATATATACATACACACACATATATATAT
>VCCN01005916.1:3575945-3586984 GCA_006491835.1 Architeuthis dux | reverse complement strand
GATGATGATGATGATGATGATGATGATGACGACGACATGAATAGACACAGGGCATACTTAACATCTGTATTTTATCACTGGTCTTGCACTCAATACTCACTTGTAGGCTGGTTTTGGGAGGAGGTTCAGATTGGTAACATGTATTCTTTTGCAGTACTGTCACCTGGTGTTGGTCACAAGTGGTTTTTCCGAACCCACATAGGTAGGATGAACAGGGTTATGTTGTGAATGTGATAGAATAGTACTTTTCAACAAGAGGTTCAGTTGGTGCTGAATGGGGGTCATGGCATCCTGCTTGGTGTGTGGTTCCAAGTAAGGGAACCCCTGGAGAATAAAGAGCTGCCCATCTGTGGATGAGACCTGTCTGTTTATATTTAGTAAGAATGTATATACTTCCTTTTCCAAAGTACTCATGAACTAACTCAAGTGATGCCATTATATATGAACTAGATTTTCCAGAAAAAGATTGCTATGCACTGCAGACTTATGAGCATCTATGCATCATAGGTGTTACATTGGTTGTGGCTATCTTTTCATGAGTTTACCTTTCTTGTTGTTTTGTTTTTCGGCTCAAGACAGTGCAGAGGGACCTTCTGATTAACAGAAACGGGAACGACACCACCAGACTGGCTGAAAACCATACACAGTGGAGCGCCTTAACTGCCCCATGTGTTGCACAACCCGGGTGCGAGAGAGTTTGAGTCTTAGATCTTTGATTTGTTCGTTATCACTGGCAACAGCTTCAATGTCATAATCTATAATAGCAATCTTTTATCAATAGTAATATCATCAGCAGGAGCATTATCATTGTCTAATATCCTTAACTGTTAACTTCAGTTTTTAAGTTAGTCTTGCTAGCTGCTGGCTGGATATGCATGTATTACATATACAGGCCACACCAATGGAGCTAGATTGCTGAAAATTTAAACATTTACTCCTTATGTCTAGAAAAAACGTTTTTGTTTTTTTGAAAATTTCTCCCAAAATTGGGTTTTAGTGGGCGGTTCAATTTATAATGTAAGTTTATGCTAAATTGGTCCCTTAGTTTGTGCCTGGCAACATTCACGCTTGTCTTTTGGAAATTCAGACTTTTTTAGTGGTCACTGCCCAACAAAAGGCAAGAGAAGTAACACCCTCAACACAGCATGCTGCCAAAAGCCATTAGTCATCTGACTGCAGAATATGATAATTATAATGATGTTTATTAGTTGAAAACCTATATTTGCCTGGCACTGGTGTGAGCGACTGCGAAACGAGCTGCCTAACTATCAGAACACATGAATAACCTAAACCCAGCAATAAACTAGTGTTGTGGGTAGCGGTAATTATTATTCATACCGAAATAATTTCATTAGCACTTTCTATCAGCATGATTACGGTTCAGTTTATAGTGCTTCAAAGTAGAGGATATTGTTGCAAGTCAGGAGTTGAGAACTTAAGATATCCTTCTACAACTTTTATGAGTTTGCACTAAACTTTTCAGAGGCTCGTTGTCTTCAGTCATGATTCATGATCCCGAATATCAACCTTAGGCTGCATGCACTTTAAATTATAGTGACAGAATACTAAGACGAAAGAAATTCCATCATTCACATGTTGACACTTTCCTCTCTTCTTTTCTATTTCCCTTTTTGCTCTGTCTTAAGCTGATAATAGCAAACACAAAGCCTCAACAGCTGCTTCTTGCTGCTTGACTGCACGGACATTCTAAATCTGTGCAAGTAGTAAGAAATGGAATTGCACAACTGGTCAGATCTTTTTCCTTGAAGGGATGCTGCCAAATGAAGATTTCCTAGAAGAATTTCAATAGCTAAGAGCAGGGCCGGGCAGAGCTGGTAATAGGCCGAGGCCAGATGCGAAATGGAGGCCCCATTTCAAACTGGTCATGAAGTATTTGTGTAATCAGTGCTAAATACATATGATTTATGTATGAGTATATAACTGTCGCACTTCACCTTAAAACCACATTGCTTAGGCTGGAGGGTTACTCTGCCATAGGCCCCGTTGTCTATGGTCCTAATGCTGCGGAAAACCATCCCCAAAATGCTCGTTCGTGAAGCCAAGCCTTTCATAGATGTACAACATATATGCTCAGGCGGCCGTAGTGTCCATGTCCTGTGCTCCGACTACACAGGTCAGCAATACCATCTGAACATTCCCACAAAGGGTGCAGCAGACCCCCATAGCTAGCTCGCATCTGCCAGGAGAAGGAAACTCCTGTCAAACCTACAACCTAAGGACAATGCTGCTATCCGTGCCACTACGTTGGACTATAGCATGCAAACCAAAGGTTCAAAGGGTGGGGTCGGCCGTGCGCACATTGCACTTTAAAACTCCTTAAAACTCCATTGCGCAGACTATGGATTTTTCTTGTTCAGGCACCGGCGACCTGAATAAAGACATGGAAAACCCGTCCCAAATCTCTGTTCATTCTGTATATGTAGTGCATATGATGTACTTACAAGTAACAGAACAGAATAATCAGACATGCAGCTGGGAGTTCTGGGGCACTGTAAGCAACAGTGCGTAATCTTTTTAAATATGACCAATTTCGGGGCCCTTTTTAAAAAATACAAAAAACCTGGAAATTGAGAAGAGGTATATGCCATAACCCTGCATACTCCCCCATTTCAACCACTGAGTGAAATCTTTTTAATAACAGTCTTACCAAAAGCTGTTGGGTTCACAAATCTTTTCTGACCAATTTCTCATGGAGGAAACAAAGAGAGCAATTCCATAAAACTTGAATGGCTTTTGAACTGAATTTTAGTTTCTACAAGTCTGTTAAGAAAAAATCTTTGCTGTCTTGAATGAAGGAAAGATACTTTCTTATATAAATACTGGCTCTGGCCTCAATTCTCGATCTCACCAATCTTTTGTCATTTAAGCCTAATGGATGATCTCACAGTAAAAGTTAAATAGTTTTTGTCTAAGTTCATGTTTATCAGTAAACAATGTGAATTGCTTTTTCTTTGGTTCATAAAATTAAAAGAATCAATGATAGTCTATTCAATGCATACAGTATTTCATTATGTATCTGCATTTTTTCCGAAGATTTTGAGCTAAAACATTCAGGTGCGTATTATCTACAGAAACATAATTGTTATACATATTTGTATAAATAATTGTATACATTCAAAATTGAAGGTTAATCATGGAGTGTGGATTATCTATGGTAGCGTATTATACATGGTGAAATATGGTAATTGGCTCTTGTCTCTTAATAGTTGCTCCAACTTATTAGAATGTCTATATGTAGGTTCATCAACATAAATTAGTAATGGCTTCAGTTCCCAGGATTTGGTTATCAATAAACCTTGGATTATGACCAAATGAACCATAGAGCATTGCTTTAGAAATTAATATGTGCACTGACATGAAGAGAAATAAGGGGTGTTTAACAGCTGGGAATAGTTCTTCTTTTATGTGTTCTTTCCAGTAGCTTGGACCATTCCTTTTAGTGCCTTTCTCTGCAGGAAACATGCCTTGTTATTGCTTGACTCACCAAAGGTTTTCACTTGAATGGCTGTCCTTATAGTCATTTTGCTTTCTTATGCTACTGACAGAATTCAACATTAATTCCTATATTGGAGATATTATGATAATTATAAGTATTCAAGTGAGAATAAAATGAACAATAATTCAAAATTTAATGTTTTCTTTTGTAGGTTTAACTGTAATGGAATACATCAACATCTTTCATCTCAACCGAGTGATTAAATACTTAAATGGCATCTGAATCTATGCTGTTAAGCAACTGTTTGCTGCATTATAAACATGAAACACACTGCCTAACATAATATATATTTTTGACATCAGATTGACATATCAATAGTTTTTACATCATCATGAAGTCTTGTTGCTAACATGTCCAATGGTGGACATAGAAGAAAGTGGGTGAGTGATCATTTGGGTAAACCACTCTCCTATAACTTACCTACCTGGCCAGTAGTAGTAAAAATAAAGAACTGGTACACCCACTGTCGAGTTGGCAGTAACATCATCTTAATATAACCTTGAAACATTCATCATAAGATCAACGTTTTACATTGTTTTTTCAAAAAGAAAAATTGGTTTCCAATAAGCAGACTACTCAAAATCATTTTGATTCCTTTTGCACTTTTCAAAGAAAGCAAAGTTATGATACAATGAAGATATCATGAAACAATTTTGCTTCCTAATTTCTCACAAAACTTTCTAAAGTTATCATCCAATAATTTCTGTATAATCATCTATATTATAAAGTAATAAAGTGGGTATATATGTGTTTGTATTCTTATAAGTCGAGAACTACGCATCGCAGAGGAAAAACAAGGGCATATTCAAATCAGCAGGTCTCAATTTACCTACAGCACACATGTCTAAATCAAACTTTTCAAAAGAATTGTCCATATCTATGGGGTCTGCAATCGCGCTCACATGAAAAAAAACTACTTTTATTTTTAAAGAAATCAGTGAAAGCAACAATACACAAATGTTTAGAAACAAGGTAAATACAATCGTTGGACCCAATTTAAAACTCTCTTTTAATTTGTTGCTTTCAATCTTTTAGACTTTCAAACCTTCTGGAAATTTGTCAGTTTTGAGAGGAAACATTTAAATGTTTTATAAGAGGGGGTTCTATTTACAATGTAGCTATAATGCTAAACTGCACCCTTACATTCCATTCGTCCATAGGTAATTCTCAGTTAGTGTGCTGTCCTGACCAGTGGGGGTGGGGTGCACACGAGTCCATCCCCCACT
Organism: Architeuthis dux; assembly: GCA_006491835.1. Taxonomy (NCBI): domain Eukaryota; kingdom Metazoa; phylum Mollusca; class Cephalopoda; order Oegopsida; family Architeuthidae; genus Architeuthis; species Architeuthis dux. Next base: position 3,582,241 of record VCCN01005916.1, on the reverse strand, counting down.
TTTGATTTCATGAAATCTCTATAAAATATCATTTGCTTTCTGGTGTTGCTAGATTTAGAGATTCTTTCCCGGGCAATGCTGGGTACCCTAGATAGTCATTAATATTAGTTTATGTTCTTTTAATATCAAAAGGGAAAAACAATACTTCAAGTTGTATATCACAGGCAATGTAATATAGCTTGGCATTTCAAATCAGAAATAAGCAAACAATGTTGCTTCCATCTGTGAAAAGTGTGGGCTCCAAACTGTGTGCAATAAAAGAGAGTTGGAAGTTGGGAAACCAACTTGATGCTGCTCCTTTTGGAGGCACTATTTTCTCAGTATACATTATATGTAAAGTGTTCAAAATCGTTCGGGAATTTCTTCCTTTTTATTAGGGGTCAAAATCAGTGGGGCGCTGTGTTTTCATATTTGAGGTTATTTTTTCCTGTACAATGCCAGGTAAACCTGCTAGTATATATATATAAGATAGATAGATGTTGAATGATACAAGTGGCTACCTGATTCTCACTTTTACTTGATGTTTAAAGAGCTATGCCATAATATTGACTCTTCTATCTGGTCGTTCATACCACAATCATGACTTACAAATAGACACAAAATAATCACAGGTTTCTTTATACATGGGAGAGGCAGCCAATGATATAAATACTCAAAATGAAGAGAAAAGCACGCGCTGCCAACGATGTGAATTGTATGGCCTTCAAAACTGAAGGAGAGACAGATTCAGATAGAAGTAAAAACAGGGAGCACTCTATCCTTCCCCCCAAACAATATTAATAGCTAGCAGAATCTGTCAAGCCCCCTTTTAGAAAATCGATCACAGAGGTGTACCAAAGAGGGTTTTGGGGGGGAAAGTTGCAACCCTCGATGCTCTTTCTGTCAGCAATTTCTTCCCGTTTTTGGCCTGCATGCTCACCCCCCAATAAAAATCATTAGGTACGCTTCTGGTCAATCATTGGCACAAATATCTCTTCTCTTGACATGATTTGTCAAGATTCTTGCTCCTTGCATCTACCACCTAAAAGCAAAAAATCTTTCTTATACAGCCCAATCCTCAATCAGTCACATGTGATCACTCCCACTATTTTTCTTATTATATTTCGTAGACAGTGACCAATCAGAAGTTGCCGACTAGAAAAGAGCATGAAGTTCCCCATGGAATCAATTCTCACCCACTTGACAGTTTGTGTTACCAAGTCTGGGGAACAACACTCGCAAAAGATTAAACTATCTTTTATCCAATCATCATCCTGGTAAAGAATGTCAAACATAGAGCATGATGTCTTGATCCTAGGTGCGGCAAACCCAGAGACCACCTTGGCAACAAACATCTCAACTAACCAGTCTAGTTGATTGGTGACAAAATTCTTGACGATCTTAAGTGTATTCCGCAAAGTTACAAACAAGGATGACCACACCCAAAATAATTCTTTAGAATCACAAACATACATATGACCATTGCAAGTTTTTTGCTGGGTGGAGCATTTTGGTACTCCCTCCTAGTGGCAGATGGCGCCACCTACATATTCAACACTAGGGTGGCACAATAAGCTTTACTAAATTGGCAATAACTCTGGTTCTAATCTATAAATTTTTATTCTGTTTGCTGATACAGACTTCTGAGAACATTCTCTGAATAGAATCTATTATTTTTATTATTAGTTGGAGAGGTATATGTATTTCGTCGTGTCTTTTCTTCTGTCTTTCCGTCTGTCTTTCTTTCCGTCTGTCCACATGATATCTGAATGAATTTCAATTAAATTTTGTGGAAAGATGGGTAATGGGTGATGGAAGAGTTGGTTAAGTTTGGGGACGGAATCAGGGATATGTTTTCAATTGACAGATATTTTTCCATTTTTCCTTTTATACATTTATGTATACGCTCATGACTGTCAACACAATATCTCTAAAAGTTCTCAATGAATTTCAATGACATTTTGTGAAAGCATGGACAATAGTGTATGGAATAATTAATTTTGGGGTGGATCCATGCTCAATTATTTTCCATGCTCAATTATTTTCTACATTGTATTTATATGTGCACACCACACAATATTGCCAAAATCTCATGTCTGTCCACACCATATTACTTAAAGTTCTCAATGAATTTCAATGACATTTTATGGAAACATGGACAATGGTACATGAAAGAAGTCCTTAAATCTTCAGGCAGATTCATGCAGAATTATTTCCCCTGTTGTAGTTATGCCACATAATATCAAAAGAAGCATGAAATACCCCTCCCATTGAATGTAGGTTTGAAGATGTATGCCCTTACTAGAAAAACTAGACCTTGTGGATATTCTATTTCAGATGTGCAATATATGAGAGAGTGTTGGAGGTATTGAATGATGTAGCAAATGCTGTGTGTACCCAGTTTGAGATACAGCAAGTTGTTTGTCCTCTAATTTTACAAAGTGGTTTGTTCAGTGTGAGAACTCTGGACAATTTCAATCATAATCCAACCTCATCCACGGCTCAAAGTTTATTTCACGGAACATCTTTATCTCTCTTCCAATTCCCCAGTGAAATGAATCCTGGAACAGATTGAGTCAAACCCATACTTGGCCAAGGTAGTGGCTCTTCCAGACATTTACACTGAGGTTCCACCAGCTGTGTTGAAAACAAAGTCACTATATGCCCCACCCCTGGAAGGACCTTGCCGACCACCAGTTGTACAGCTGTCAAGTGCATATCAGAGGGAGAGGCTGAGTAGCTGGCAAATGTTCAAGAAATATTTGAGACTGAGTGGCTGGAAAAGGGCAACATTATATCTTGGGCAGCATATCATGCCTCAAAACAGTTTGAGTGCCATTCACTCACTTTTTCCAGAAGATTCAACTAGTGTCGCCATGATAAAACATGGCATGGACATCAGCAAGAAGGCAATAGAACATCTGAATCCTGGGCAAGTACCTGTGATGTTTGTGGATCAGCCACTGCTTGTAATTACCAAACATGTTCAGTGGTGTTGGCCCCAGGAGTATGGAGAAGATAAATACCTGATAATATTGGGTGGGCTCCATTTTGAAACGGCAGCATTACAAGCTTTTGGTTCATGGCTGAAAGACAGTGGATGGGTCGAAGCTTTAATTCAGGCTGAAATAGCAACAGTAGAGACTGCAGAATCATTTCTGAAGGTGACACACCTAACCAAGGCCAGATATGCCCATCAAATCACAGCTGCAGTCCTGTCTCTTCTGAAGAAGGAAGCCTACAATAGCTATAGAGAAACTCTGGGAGAAGAGGAGCCAATACCTTCATTCAATGAATTGGAAAACGAAAAGGAGAAAACATGTCCACAAATCAAATATTGGAACCTTGTGCCTGGAACTGCAACTGACCATCTTGATTTGTGTAAGAGCACAGCGAGACAGTCTCTTTGGCCTGTATGTTGACTCCTTGTGCAAACTTGCTGTATGGTTTTTTGCAATGGACCAACATCATTATGCTAGGTCGTTAAGTGTTCATGTTCATGACTTAACTGCTCTTTCCCAACAACACCAGAGTCTAGTTGTAGAATTTCAGAATGGCAACTTTGTTATTCATAAAAGTAAAAATGTATCATCAGGAATTGGATCAGAATATTGGACTTCTGAAAGGAACTAGTGGAGTCATTGTCCTGACAGAAAACCAATCCGTATTCAGAATGCTGGCAAGTTGGTGCTCCGGAACTGGTGTGCACTGTTGAAAAATTTGAAAAAGGTTTTGATGATGATCAAGCATGTAAAGATATACAATAGGGGTTGGCAACCTTTTTGCATCTGTGGGCCGGATCACATATTAATGAGTGGTCGCCGGGCCAGATAAATGTCATTAAAAATTTAAGATACGGCGCACTATCATATTCCTTTGGTCCAGATCATAATACAGCTTTTGCAGCATTTAGTTAAGATCAAAGTATTACTGTTCTTCTTACGTCAACTAAAACTTATTTTGTTCTTGAATTTTAATTTAATTTGAAAAACTTTCACAAAACCAAAACTTTTTATGAATTTTATTTATTGCCTTTATAATGTCAAAATCTCACTATTAATTAAAAACACTCAAAGAGACAAATCGAAAGACATATGGTTCAGTGACGACAATAAATAGAAATTAATAACAAGTTTTATTTTTGTCAATTTTTTTCTATGTAATTTGGTTCTGTGAAATGAAAGTAGTATTCATTCAAAAAACATCAAATTATATCACATAATTTCAGACAGCAAGTCTTTTTCGTCAGTATCCACCAACGACTAATGTCCATAATTTTAAAGTACGCAAGCCAAAAAAGAAAGAAAAAGATTAAGTTGCTTATTCTTTTTCTCACCATCTAGAGACTCAATTCTTGTTATTACGAAACTCCAAAGCTTGACATATGGGAATTATCCATTGAAATATATCTAGTTATATTTTGGCTCAAATCAATGAATAATGCATGCTAGAAAATCAAGGATCAATTTAGTCACAAGTTATTTTAATCAAGGCATCATTTGTATAATGATTATTATGACAGATATCAACAGATTTAAAATGCAACAAAAGACGTACTCACACAGATCCAATTTATTCATACATTTACAATGACCATGGTCAACGACACGTGCATCTTCTCAATCTCTTCAAACCAATATGGCTTCCCTCAACTCCCAACATAAACAGTGGCACCTTACCAGAAGTCGATAAGTGCTCTTCTGTCCAAGGGGCGTAACTCAATCAGACAAGAGAATATTTACTTAACAATTTCAATCTCTCAAAAAGACACAAAGAATCTTTAAAGCATAAAAGGTATGATCATGATGTATTGAATGGTGATAGAGTAAGTATAATAAAAAAGTAAATTCCCTAATTTTAATGCAAACAGTCGATGAATCAATTGGAAACTTGATGCTGTTTGTTGGTTGAAAGTTTCTCAATGTTTCTCAACTTGTTGATGCCAAGAGCAAGAAATTGTTCAGATGGGCATCAGCCAATCTTGTTCTCAAATTGTTCTTAGTGTGCTTCATTTTTGAAAATAACTGCTCACATTGATAAGGCCACAATATGACCATACATCTCATGTACCAGCATGTATCAGCTGATTTCTCAAAACGGCAACCGTCCTACTTCTTTTGGGCTCTGTTTAAGATAATGGGTCGATTGTTGATACAGGGATTTATTTTAATGGGTTTTAAAAATGTGTTGCTAGAATTTTCAAAAATCACTTTTGGGACAATTTTTTTAATTTATAAGGGGAGACGCGTCCCCAAAACGAGGTAAATTCCACAAGTTCAAATTATCATAGCTCAGTCAATATTAGTGCTACAGAGCTCATCTGATAGTAACAGTTTTAAAAACTATACCAGGATTCTTAAAAAATCACTTGAGACCCCTATATACAGTTACAAATGTGCTGGAGCTATATAATGATTCCTAAAGTAACAGTCGATAAATGTAAAAATGATTCAAAACAACCACAAGTTAACAGTTAATAAAGATAAAGTTGGGTTATATATAAAGTTATATGAATGTATATAAAGATCAATCAAAGCAATGTCAACACGAACTGACAGCCAAGATCATTGTAACAAGAAAACTGAACATGTCTTGTTTAACAAGCTACTCTGATGAAATACTTGATACGTTTATTATAAGTAAAATATAAACACTTATATTCATTACTGTATTTTGTTGACTGGTAACTCTTTATATTCTGTATATATATAAGCTCAACTTTAACTTAAAATATGTCCACTTTGATACACTAGCTTCTTCATCGATCAACTCAACCATGCAGTTGCTCAGCAGGGATGTGACATGTAAATACAAAAACAGGGAGTGCATATCAAACTCAAATAAAGTAAAAGCTAAGCGAAAGCTATAATATAAATATGTAAACAATTATGTAATTGGCCGTTATAACTAATACTCAGAATTTTAGAAACACATATCCGGCACAAATCAACTTATCCAACAAGTGGGATAGAAGTAAACAAAGTGTTCATTCTGTTGTGACAGCTATATCCATCATTCACAAGAAAGCTATCAATTTCTTTTCATTGTTAAAGAGTTGAAATATTCCCAAACATTTGAAGAGATCGACATCAAAAAGAAGACATTGCATTGTTTTTAATGAAGCCTGCCATCCATTGGTGATTTTCAAACAGGGCAAAATTACGGATTAATCTTCCCACCTGTTAACCAATCAGATTCTTGAAATCATGCAGAATTCTTGATTAATTAGAAAAAAAAATGTAGATATAATTTTTTTAAGACACAATTCTCTTTGATTTCCTTCTCTTCTTTATAGATAGGATTATAGAGATGGACAA
>VCCN01005916.1:3520962-3531874 GCA_006491835.1 Architeuthis dux | reverse complement strand
CGTTGTTAGGTTTTGCGAAGCTTTTCAGACTATATATATATACATGAAATCAAATAAATATTTTAAGAATTTCTACCTGGTTATGAACATGACCTTGGTGTTAAATGTCATAAGGAACTTGTGACATTAAAACAAAAACATTGTGGAAAAAAAGAGTGATTGGAAAGATAGCAGACATTATCAATTATGGCCAAAAAAAAAGACTGTTATTCACAAACAGCATCTGTTATCAAAAATTATTCATCCATTTTGTTTTCTAGAGTTGACCTTTTAGAACCAAATTTAAAACAGAAAAAAATCCACAAAAGCATTGATAAAATTAAACAAAATTAAAAAACATCAAGAAATGTAAACAAAATTCAGCATAAAAGATAAGCAAAAAAAAAAATTCATTTAAATGAAAAATAAGAAAATATTAAAAATTAATAAAATGTGTAAACAGGTCCGCCTAAGCTCTCAATAGAAACCGTCACATGACTAACGTCTTTTGGCAGCATGTTGTGTTGGGGGTGATCAATCAAAAAAATTTGTAAAAGGGATGATCAATGAATAAGTTACTTCTCTCATCTTTTGTTGAGCGGTGATCACTAGAATGTTCAACAAGTGTGAACACAAACTAAGGGACCAATTTAGCATACACTGTAAATTGAACCCCCACAAAAAATTTATTTTGGTGGAGAATTTTCAAAAAACAAAAAAAGGTTTTTTTCTAGACATAATAAGAAATAAATGTTCAGCCCTGTACTCCATTGGTGAGGCTTGTACACATGACACATAAATAGATAGATAGCCAGCCAGGCAGAACCACTTAGAAACTGAAGAAACCTACATTGATTGGTGGACAGTTTTGGTTGGCGGTTGACGTTTTCTCAAAGAAAATATTTTAAAAAAACCAAGGTAAGAAGTAAGACAGGATTTTTCATAACATGATTCTCTTCATGATCCTTTTCCGAGTTCAGCCGGATCAGCAACGTTTGGGTAAATTTTTAGTCTAAGCTACTTTTCTGTTAGCTTTCAAGTCTTGACCCAGATGGTAAATATGTAACTTGTTTTGCTTAGACTCAGAAGACTTTGGGCGAACGATGTCAATGTGCAATGCGAAATCCTTTTTCCTGAGGGTAACTCATTGCTGAAACTAAGAAAAACAGTTTTAATAGTGAGATTTCTACTCCAAAGAAGCAAAATAAATCTAGTTTTACAAGGCAAATTCTACTCAGATAATTTAGATTATGAAAATAGAATCTTATAGTAATGGAAAATTGCTTTAAGTGGTTGAAGCAATTTATCTCCCTGACAATTGCTTTTTTCCCCAAGAGAACAGTTCTATGCTTTAAATATTCCATTGTGGCAGGTTTTAAACTACAGTGTGAGCAGTAAGTATTTGTGCAGTATAAAAAATTGACTGTTTCATCCAATAACTTTCTTCATGCATGCTTTACTATATTCAAATTATGCTACAACTAAGATACAACATAGGCAATGATACTTACCAAATATGAAGTAAATACTTTTATTTTTGAAGGAGTTATGTAATAATATTTGTAAAACACACAAACAAAATGTATTCGTACGGTAACAACATACCACAAACAATTGAACATAAGTAATCTATTGTGAATCCTTTTTGTTCAATTACTTTTGCCATCGTTAGTTACCCAAATACTTTTGGCAAGTTTTGATGGAAATTTTACTCCAAACTTCTTTGCTGAACTTATCTCATTCCGATATGTTCTTGGTATTTCTTTTCCTAACATTCATTTTTAATTCATACCACAAATTTTCAATAGGATTTAGATCTGGTGATTGCGAAGCCCATGGCAAAACATTGATCTTTTCCTTTTCCATTCATTCAGTCACCAGCTTTGATGTTTTTTGGGATCATTGTCTTGTTGGAATATCCAATTTTTTCTCATGCGGATATTTCGAGCTGAACTTATCAGATTATCCTTAAGAATATCCCAATAGTTTTCTTTTTTCATGGTTCCTTCGATCTGCACAAGTTGACCAACACATTTTGCACTAAACCAACCCCATAGCATAACGGGACCTCTTCACTGTTGGGATGGTGTTCTTTGACAAATAACTTTTGTTCTTTTGCCACCACACGTATTGCTTGCTTGAAGGACTGCAAAGTTCCAGCTTCGTCTCATCAGCCCACAACACTTTATCCCAAAATGCTTTATCTTTGTTTAGACGCTCTTTAGCCAAATTTAATCTAGCTTTCAAATGCATTGGGTACAATAAAGGTGCCTTCTTGGTCTATGGCCTTTCAGTCTCACACGGTGCTATATATTCTTTGCCGTACACTGTCTAACATCCACGCCGTATATTTCAAATTATTGGTCACATCTTCCCTTGTCATCCGTGCATCTTTACTGACATACTTGATTATCTTGCAAAATCTTTCATGTCACCAGCCATCTTGAATTTCTTTATGGACTGTACCGTCGAATTAGCGACACTCAGCTCCTTGGAAATCTTGTCATATCCCTTTCCTGCCTATTATCAATTAATTACCCCAAATCAATACTGAGCTCCTTTGTCTTTGCAATGTTGCATGTTGCCAAAAATATTGATCAAGTTATACGAGTGTGTCAAATGGTTCTATGAAGATGGACAATAAATTATATTCAAATACTCACCTAATTTATTATAATTTATAACAACCGTACTAATACTTTTTTGTTTGTGTGTTTTTCGAGTATTGTTACATAACATTCAATAATAAACATATTTATTTCATATTTTGTATGTATCATTGCCTATGTTGTATCTTAGTTGTGACTTAATTTGAATGTAGTAGAGCATGTCTGAAGGAGGTTATTTGACGAAATGTTCAGTTTTTCATACCGTATGAATACTTACTGCCTCCACTGTATATTTCCAAAGAGTTCTGTGAATCTGGAAGCAAAAAATGGATTTCTTTTTGTCCAGGCTGAAAACTAACATCCATAATCTTAAAGTACAGAAGCCTAAAAATGAATTGAAACTGCTTTTTCCTTTGGCTCATCCATAAACTACCAACAATGACCTACTTCTGGCTGTGTTTACATTTAAGAAAGTATGGAAGCTTAAAAAAAGAATGTTGCATTTTCTTTTTCTCGCTGACTAGAAACTCAATTTGTTTTTTTTTGTTGTAAGAAATACATTTATACTACAAGATATAAATTTAACTATAAAGTAAATAATTTCTTATTTTCATATTAAATAGTGGTAGGCCCCATAGATCTCTTGCAGGAACTAGCTGACCTCCCCCGCAAATAGGGTGGATTTTCAGCTAGTTAATTAAAAAATTCATTGGATTATGGAGATTATATGCGATCTTTACATGCTGTTAAGATTCATGCTAAGTATTTTAGAGGAATTCTTTTGGCAAAAGGGTCCAGTAGAGCAATTTGAAAGATATTTTATTTAATTCAATCATATAAAAAAAATATAATGTTGGAATAAAAATAATAACTTTTCTTTTTGACTTTTGTTTAAGCAATGCAACAAATGTTCTCCAAACAGCATAAACATTTAGATTTTAGATTTTTTTGGAGAGGGGGGGAGCAAGAGGGCCAGTTGGCATTGGCCTAAGATTTTGAAGGGGGTCACTCCAGAGTTTAATAATCAATCTAGTTCCTTTATTCTGTTATGTTACTTGTAAGTACATCATATATACTACATGTATATCATCATCATCATCATCAGCCGTTGTAAGTCCACTGCTGGACGAAGGCCTTTCCCATCTCCTTCCATGACAACCTATCTTGTGCAAATCTCTGCCAAGTCTTACCGGCAAACCTTTCTATCTCGTCCCTCCATCTTGTGTCTGGCCATTTCCTACTTCTTTTACTATCCCATGGGCACTAATCTGTTAGTCTTTTCCCCCATCTATTGTCATCTCATCTCGCTAGGTGGCTGGCCCAACTCCACTTTTGTTGTTTAATTAGTTGTATAATATCCTTTTCTCTAGTCTTTTCTCTGATCCATGTTGATCTTTTCCTATCTCTTAGCGTTACCCCTAGCATTGCTCTTTCCATGGCTCTCTGTGCTATTCTAAGTTTGTTTTCTGCTCGTTTGGTTAATTTCCAGGTTTCGCATCCATAAGTCATGGCTGGTATTATGCAGCCATTATATACTTTTCGTTTTAGGCACATTGGCAAGGTGCTCCTCAGAATGTCTCTATTCATACCAAATGCTTTCCAACCTATCGTTATGCGTCGTTTTAAATAAAGATAGAAGGCAAGATACTAGAAGAGGTTGATGAATACATCTACCTAGGTCAGGTAATAAAGCTAGAGAAAGACCATGTACATGTATATACCCATACATAAATCATATGTATTTAGCCCTGATTACAAAAATAATTAATAAGTAGTTTGAAATGGGTCCCACATTTCTTATCTGGCTGACCCTGGGAGAGATCAAAGTGCAGAATAAAGGAAAACAATATTTCTCTAATTCTTGGCTGGATTGTATCACATTTACCTTTATATAAATATTTATAATGCGAGAGAACAAAAAATGCATACAAAGTTCAAAGGTTAAAAACCCTCTTCAGTTTACAAATTGCATCATAATAGTCAACTGAATTTGAGCTCATAAAACAATGAAGTCATATTAAAATGACACATCTGCATTAAAAGTAAGCTGAGCGGGATGGGATAGTATTACCCTATCCAACTTAACCTCTTGTTCTGGTGTTGGGTTTTGAATTCTATCTCAGCTCACAATTACCATTATAAAAAACTATTTAGATCATTCAAGATGAGATAAAAAAAAAAGAAGTCATGACCGCTTAGTCACTCAATAGAAACATGTTACCAACATCTTTTGGCAGCATGCTGTGTTGGGAATGATCAATTAAAAAAAAGGGGTGATCAATGAATAAGTTACCTCTCTCACCTTTTGTTAGATCAAAGTCCGAATCTTCAAAAAACAAGTGGGCACAAACTAGGGATCAATTTAGCATAAACTTACATTGTAAATTGAACCCCACACTAAAACCTATTTGGGGAGGGGATAAAAAAAACAACATTTTTTCTAGACATTATAAGGAGTAAATGTTGAAATGTTCACCCCTCTAGCTCCAGTGTGGACTGTACAGCATAATACATATATAGCCAGCCAGCCAGCCCTCCGGACTATCTTGAAAACTGAAGAAACCTATTTTGACAGCTTTGGTTGATGCTTTCTAATTATTAGAATGTTTATTCCTCCATCAGCCATTATGCTATTTAATTATTCTTCTTTAATAACCTTTTTAAGCACTCCTCGGATACAGTATTCATTTGAATCATATGACTTGATAAAGAATTGAATTGGAAATGCTTGCCTTATGGATATGTAGTAGATGTTTCAATGCCTTGGTATCCTATTAAACGAATGACACAGCAACCATCTAGGAATTGAATCAAACCAAATCAGTGGTAGTTTGTGAATATGAAGTCTACTTTTGTCCCAAGATTGCTACTTCTCATAATACAGCTCACCTATTTCAATACATACAACATTAGGCGGTGAAACTATTTTACATGATAGTGGCTCTCAAATCTGAAAAGATCACTTCTTTTTTATTTTTCCATCATTAAGAATTTACACCACTTGTACCAGCAAAAATTGAAATTAAAACTTGAAAAGAGAATGAAAAACATTTGAAAAGAAGTCGTCATCATCATCATCATCAGCAGCAGCAGCTGTTATAAGTCCACTGCTGGACAAAGGCCTTTCCCATCTCCTTCCCTGACAACCTATCTTGTGCTAACCTCTGCCAAGTCTTACTGGTAAACTTTTCTATCTCATCCCTCCATCTTGTGCCTGGTCTATTCCTACTTCGTTTACTGTCCCATGGGCACCAATTGGTTAGTCTTTTCCCCCATCTGTTATCATGTCTTCTTGCTAGGTGGCCAGCCCATCTCCACTTTTGCTGCTTAATTAGTTGTATAATATCTTTCACTCTAGTCCTCTCTCTGATCCATGTTGATCTTTTTCTATCTCTTAGAGTTTTCCCTAGCATTGCTCTTTCCATGGCTCTCTGTGCTATTCTGGGATGGTTTTCAGCTCGTTTGGTTAATTTCCATGTTTCGCATCCATAAGTCATGGCTGGTATTATGCAACCATTGTATACTTTATGCTTTAGGCACATTGGCAAGGTGCTTTTCAGAATGTCTCTATTCATACCAAATGCTTTCCAACCTATCATTATGCGTCAATAAATTGTAACAGTGAGTTCTTGTCCTTCTTACTCTTGGATTTTCAAAATATGAGTGGAGCAGCCATTTTTCTCTTTCTATTATCTCTGTTCTCTCTTATCACTGTTTCATAGGAGATACTTGTCTCTCTTATTTTTGACAGTAGATTAAAAGAAACACTCCACCGTACATAGATTAAAAATATAAATACATGTATGGACCCAAATTGTTCACATTAATATGCCTGTAAATTAGTACATAATGATATTAACTGTATGGTTTATTTAATTTGGAGCAATGTAAATAGAAGAAACAAAGCTTTTTGATGAAGGAAACATATAATTAGAAGGATTTCACTTATTGACTTGTTTATAGATACTGAAGCTAACAAACATTGACTCTATAATGAGAGAAATTCACCAGAGAGAAGGAGATATGTTATTTTTGTTGCTGAAATTTCAACAGTTGAATGTAAACATTTTCCATCTTAATTCTGTTTGCTTTTCTATTGAACTAAGATCACAAGTTTAAGAGATTTGATGATGGTGTTTTTATACTATCACAGTGGGAGTCTTCTTTTCATTTTTACTTTCATCATTATTCAGGATCTGAATAGGAGGAAGTCTGGGAGATGTTTGAGGTTATTAACCTCAGCCATTATCTTCTTGTAAAAATGGGGAGTCAGGTTGTTTTATTTCCTTTCATAAAAAACAAGAAAAGCTTTCAGAGTATGAAAACAGATTTTGCATTTCTTCTTCTTGCTGCAAATACCAATTTCAAATGTACAGCTCAATTCCATTGCTCCATTGACCTTAGTGAAAGAAAAAAAAGAAAATCTTTATATGTGTGTTTCAATAACATAACATATTTTTGTTTTTTTTTTACTGATCCTGGCAAGTTTTAAAATGTATGAATTTTCAAGATAATTAATCATCAAGATCAAAATTTTGCATTTTTGAAACAGGTTTTGATTTCTATCAAGAATCAGGTGAAGATATTTAGTATTTTTGTTATCAGAAATTATATTCATAATTGTTGTCATTTTTAATTTAAAAATTAAGCAAGAATTTTAAACTTCTATAACTCAATGTTAATAATGAAGTGGGACCAAGAAAGTTATGGAGAGGAAATGTAAAAATTATCTAATCAAAAAAAATTGCAAGATTCTCTGTATGTGTGTGAGCAAGGTTTGGGTCATAATCCTGAAAGACACAATCCTGAATGCCATGATTCCGAACGCTGAAATCCTGAAAGATTAGAATCCCTAAAGGTTGAAATCCCGAAAACCACAAACCCGAAAGGTCAAATTTGCAAAAATATGATTTGGGAAAAAAATAATGAAAAAATTCTTAAAAGACATTTAAAGACAGTTCTAAAGGGGGAATTAATTGAGAAATATATAAAAGTGTTTAATTGTTCATTTTATGTGCGTTTACACATATATATATATAGGCATCTACTGAGATAGGTATCAGGACTATATGATAAAAGTATTGTTTTGTTTTCAAGGAATTTATTTGTTCTGAAAATATTAGATTAGATGATATCAAAAAGACCTAGACCATACACCTAATCCTGGTAAAACTGAATGTAGAAAACCCTGAGTTACACATCTGAAAAGTTCTAGCTTTAACAAAAACAATGCTGCTTACATGTACATACATGACTAAAATGACAGTTAGTTTGCCTTTACTGCTACAAGATAATCAAATAGTGTAAGTAAAGTTGAGACATTCAACACTGATGTTCTTGACAGACAGGCCTCTAACCTTCAAAATTGGTACTATATAATCTTCCTCTGTCAGTCTCAGGTAGTTCATTCTTTCACATACACTTGTAGTTAGTACTTATGATATCTACAGCCAACATTGGCTCAAATAGCTATTGATTTTCTAAACCGTTTTTACATCTAAACATGAATGTATCTCAGGATGTACTTATGTCTTTGTATGTACATGTGGATATGTGTGAACACAGATGTTCTCATTTACATATCCTTACGAATTCCTCTTCTGTATACTTGAAACTTCCACAACCCTAAAAGTATTCCTTGAAAGCATTGTGGCAAACCTTTCATTTCCTATCATATTTGTTGCTAGCAAAATTCATTCAAATAAAGTAGAGAATCTTCTTCTATAAAAATATTAATAATAAGTTTTCAAAATGCCAAACCATTTCTCCAGTTCCAAGAAAAGATTTCCTAACAAAGGCAAGAGGCATAATTGTAAAATATCCTGAAACGTTGAATTTCTCAAAAATCTTATAAGGACTATGTTTTTTAAAAGAAAGGAAACAAAGAAAAAGAATATAGTACAAAGGACACATTTCTTGAGAAGTTCAACAACAATCTTGAAACCCTCCTTTGCACAAAGCAGATTCTACTCACAGAACTCTTCCATAGAATTAGAAGCTATTTTGTTCTGACAGAAAATATCTGCACTGATTTAATAAACTTTCAAGCAATCTTGAAAGCAATGTAATTCCTGGCAAGTGTTTGTCCCTTCCGACCTTCTTTTTAAACTAAATACTGTGTTTTCTTTTTCTGTTGCAAAAATATGAATATAACTCAGGAAAAAATTAATTAAATGTTGCTTTTTTTTGTAAATATTTCAACGAATGATTTAATGTTATTATTGTATTTACAAGAATCATATATCTATAAAATATATCTAATATAATTATTATTATTTGTTCTTCTTAAATGATTGCAGTGTGATTAAAAATCCAGTAATATAAATTGATGCTAGTTAAAAATACAGTAAATGAGGTAATCAACATCTTAAATGGGAATTTCATCTAGTCATTTGATATACAATAAATTTCTGCAGAATTGTTGTAAAGGCTAGAAGGACAGTTTTTTATTATCAGTAAAGGTTTAGAAATAAAGCATTGTCACAATATCATTCTTTATTGGCATACAGATATTTATAGTAGCAGTAGCATGACCAGCTTTGTCCTCTGAAAGAAAGATGAAAGTAACTTGGGGACAACTGAGAAGGGTTTTAGGATTGTTTTAGAACTTCTTAAGGAATTCTTCCTTTGTACTATTACTTTGGTAAGCTGCTTAAGTAACACGGAATGAAAGTGTAGAAGATAGACTGATAGAAAGATTGGTTCCTTCATGAATAAAATAGGCACAAACATGATTCAAGTTTTTATTTATGAACAGGAATATTCGTCTTCAAGAAATCTTTATCAGCAAATTCCCTGGTTGCCAGTCAGCACATGTACTCTAGACTATAAATATCTTTACTTAAGATAGATTTTGCTGAAAATATTATTAGGAGTATATTTGTATTTTTCACAATTGTTATTTATTTTGAATTTTTGAGTGCTGAAATAATTTATACAAAAAGATTCTTATTCGTATTTTCTCAATATGATACACTTTAGTTGAATCTACTTTGTTTTTTTCTGAAGAATGTGAGAATATTTTCTGTCATGTAACTGCTAAGAAAAGGGTATCAATGCAAGAGGGAGAATCTAGATCAGTGGTTCCCAACGTGGGGCACACGCCCAACATGGGGGCAATTTGATTATAATGGGGGGGCAATTTAAAAATGAGGTATTAAGAACAAATTTCTCTGAATTTGTTAATATCAATTGGAGGTCGTCTCAAAGCACATTTGAAGGCGAAACATAGTATTCATGTAAATTCAGATTTGAACTATTTTAAATCCCTAAAGGAGAAGTTTGAAAAAAGATCAACAATAGATTCTTTGTCCTCTGCACGAACTACCACCAACAATCGTACTCTTGAGGCTAGTTATGAAATTTCTTTACTTGTTAAAAAGCTGAAATCAAGAAAATTCTCAATACAAATGGATGAATCAACTGTAAGAGACAGTGAGGCCGTATTGTTGGCCTATGTAAGATATATTGACAAAGGTGAATTTGCTGAAGAGATGTTATTCTGTGAATCATTAGAAAGCACCACTACTGCCATTGATATATATAATTAACTAAAAGATTATTTGGATGTAAATCAAATATTAATAGAAAACATCACATCCTGTGCTGCAGATGGCGCTCCTGTTCTTTTTATATGTAGTATTTCACTTTTCAGAACTTTATTCGTTTTTATGTCAAAGGGGGCATCACAATCTTTGAAGTGCTGAGGTGGGGCATGGCCCAGAAAAGGTTGGGAACCACTGATCTAGATGATCTTTTTAATGACTAATCATTTACCATAGTGATTCAAGTATTTCATATAAAAGGATTCTATATATAATGACTAGATTGACAGATATATGCATTTGGGTAAATTTATAGTGAATGTGTATGTGTGTGTTTGTGTACAAAGATAGAGGAGGAGGAGGAGGAGGAGAGAGAAAAAATGAAGGAGAAAGGCAAATATGAGAGAGAAAACTATATATATGTAAGTATTTTAGAATATGATCAGTTCTATGTGAGTATATGTGTATATGTGAAGGTATATATAGATATAGCTGGATTGACAAATTATTATAGAAAGTGGGAGAGAGAAACAAAACATACAAATTCTTATAGATTCGATGAAATATCTGTGTCATCAAAAAATATCATGTTCCGAAAAATCCATCTACTGCAGAGAAGTTAATAAAATGAATTGGCCCTTCACACTTCACACCATGAAATCATTGGCATTTGAAAGCAAAACAAAACACAAAGAGCAGCAAGGGTTTTTTTCCATAGAAGATTTTCAGGAAATTTTCTGCTCATGACAGATTCAATTTATATTGAGTTTTTTTTCTTCT
>VCCN01005916.1:3491634-3504868 GCA_006491835.1 Architeuthis dux | reverse complement strand
CAAAATATGACACATCTGAGAACAGCATAAAATATGACACATTTGAGAACAGCACAAAATATCACACATCTAAGAACAGCACAAATTATCACACATCTTACAAACATGACAAATACCTATTTTAAAGGTTACTAAACTTACTTGATTTAAAACAATGGTGATTAAGAACTTCACCAAATTGCTAAACCTATCTCTAAGAAAAAGATCAACTCTTAGTTACTATATATGCCGGAATATAAGTTGACCCAATAACTAAAGTTTAATTCAAGTATAATTCAATATTCACTGGATCAGTGGACTCTCCAAAATAAGGCAGTACTGTGTCCATCAGACTGTCAAGTTCATAAGGTTTAAACAGACTAATATGATTAATTAAGGAAAATTCCATATGCTTAAAAAGTTGTCTTGTACGCTGGCATATACACAGTACATTGTGCCAGGAGAACTGTGAGAAAGTGACCAAAGATAACTGAACACCAAATTGAATTACTATCCATTGTGACACCTGATATTTCCAATGATAGTTTTGCTGCATTCTCCACAGAGTATCTAATCTTCATAGGAGCTGGCATAGATCTGTAATCCATGTATCAAGAAGCTTGTTTATGTTATCACAATCATTTTGGTGTGCTATTCACTAGGATAGAGACAGGTTCTTTGCACTATGCCACCACAATAGACACTGCAAAGTGTCACTTTAGTTCAGTAACAGCTGTGGTCTGTTTGTCTTCATGTTGTCTGACTCCATTGCTGGAGACATGAAATAGTGGAAATAAGAGGAGAAATGAAATCCCCAAGCCAAGAGATTTTTTTTGGGGGGGGGGGGGGGGGCATTTAGTGTGATGGTTCCCAATTTGGGGGCTGCAGACAACCGAGGGTTCACAAAGTTATTACTGGGGTCCTTTAAAAAATCTGGGTATTTAAGGTTTTAACCAATTATCACCTTTGGTTGGTTTATACAGTAATTAATGGGAGTGCCGTATCTATGTGATAAATATACAACACATAAATATAAAGGTATTTGGAACTGTCACTGTCATAACCGCTGCACAAAGATCAAAATGAACACAAATTACTGAAATGTCAGACATATTTTGTATATATAGTTGTACTATCTGGCTGTATAGCAAATGAAAAAAAACTTAATTACTTTACTATGAAAGTTAGAAATGTGTTCTAATATTTATGTGCATTTTCTTAATTTATGGCCCCTTTATAGCATATGCTACAGGCCCCACATTAGCTTTATCGGGCCCTGACAGTAAGGTCATTCTTCAAATCGCCCAACCTCTAAGAACTGTCTGGTACCAACCTGTTGTTACCATTAATTACAAAACATCACCCAACATTAACTGCTTGTGATTCTCAGTACTTATCTCTCAATGTCAAAGAAGCCTAAACTGAGACTCATCATTTCATTCGACACCTCCTTGTTGGTTTCTTCCTTTTTTGTTCTTGACTTGAAAGAAAAACAATTCCTAAAAGCCAAGAGTGGAATGATTTGTGCACTGTCTCTCCTCAAATCTTGAAAATGAAAAAAAGAGAATGGAAAATATGTCACAAAGAGTCTTTAAGAAGTTTATGAAATTTAACTTATTCAAGGACAAAGGTTTGAGAACATTCTTAGTTTGTTTTTGTGCAATATAAAAATGTTTTTAATGTTAGTCAACAGGAAGGACATAAATATGAATTTTCATCCATCAACATCCAACTTCTTCCCTTGAAATTGGCAAAATTGTGCTCTCTAATTAAATTATATCTAAACTGATCCTTGGGAACTTAAAAACAACCACTGAAGACTTTGTGTCAAATGGCAACACTGATTAACTCTGTTGGTTTTAAAGCAGCTTAAAGCACAAAAGTTGGGTTGAATCTCGGTATTGGGCACAATCTAAAAGTGCGCTTAGCCTGTATAAATGATTCTCCTGTTCTGTCAGACAATGTCTTTTGTTTGTAATCATATGGAGATCTTTGTGCCTGACATGTTTTTTTTTTTTTATTGCCAAGTCATTTTCTGGGGTCTCTACAGTTGACACTGCATGCAAACCTAACATATTGGCAGCTATCAATGTTGCTATTGGCAGCAGAGTATCCCAGATTGTTTATAGCCATAACAAGCACAATGAACTCATGGTTTCAGATATTCCTAGGCACTACAAATCTTTCAAATATCTAGAAACACTATTGTTAATGAATACTGGCTGAAACTAGAGACTTTGAACAACTATGAAACATTTAAAAACTATATATATTTAGAAATACTTTAGTAAACTTTAGGGTTTACTTCCTGTGAATTCATTCAATTAAGGGAACATGGTTTTACTGTTTTTTTAAGTAACCATATTAAAATTAAAAACAATAGAATGCTAAAATTCCTTTAATTAAGTTCAGGGGCAAATCAAGGATTTTGAGGCGGGTGGGGCTAATATCGCTCTATTCCCAAAAATGTATTATATCCATTTTCTAATTAGTCATCTGACTAATTAGACAATGGATATAATAAATTAATTTATGTTTACTTGGGATTATTTGGGATCTTTTCTCCTGACCACCTAGGCCCCCGGATTCATGCCTAATGTTTTAAGTATAAATTTAAGTTGATGTTCATTAAATCCACTGAATTCCTGCCAAACACGTCTTTTGTTGTTAGAGTAAAAACAAAACTGTAGTTCATAGTTTGATTTTAAATCATATTATGCACGGCCATTGAGATTTTAACACAACATTTGAGGAGATGGCATTTGATATCCACAATGAAAAGGAATTGTAAATAATTTGTCATATGTGGGTGCATTGATAAAGGAAATAGTTTTAGAAATGATAAAAGAATTGTCTCTAAAATTGAATGCTGTCCTAAAAAAAATAGAAAGGTTTGCTCTTTTTCGTTTCGGCCGGTCCATTCTTCGGCCTTCTTCAGGTGTTTTCTATTTCACTTTAGCTTTCTTTTTCTTTCTGTTTTTGCTAATCTCTTCAGCACTTTTCTCTCTTTCTTTCTTTCTCTCTCTCTCTCTCTCTCTCTCTCTCTCTCTCTCTCTCTCATTCATCGTTGGCTAATCTCGTTTCCAAGTATTTTGCTTCTTCAGCAAGAAGAAGTGCCAATCACATGGATTTGTTTACGGTGGATCCCAACTTGCCAGGGAGTGACCACCAGACTATGATCTCTGGACCACCCTCTATGGCACGTCTTATGAGACATGCAGGATCAGGTGATGACACTGCAATAGACTGCTGCTGACTCTATTATAATATTTGCTTCTTATCCACCCCCCCGCCCACATCTCACTGAATGCTGTCTTTATCTCAACCTGCATTTTCACCTCCATTTTGTATTCATTCTTTCCCAATATAAAGCCTTCTCTTCACTCACTTTGTTCTCTTTACTTACTTTTCTTCACCCACCTCTGCACTCTGACCATCTCATTAATCTTTCAGCATTAGTTTAACAACACATTTTATCTGCTGCTTTTCCCAAACTCTTGCCCTCCTCAAAACTGTCTGAATCTTTGGGATGAGGGATCAATATACATACACTTGGTTGTTCCTTTTATCACAATGTCTCGGCTGTTGTACCCTACGGCCTTCTTCAGGTGGGTGTCATAAATGGGGGAGGTTTAGAATGTTGGGACGATGGGCTCCATTTGAAGCATGTAGGCAGAATGTCCTCATTCTGCTGTCTATATCTGGGTGAGAGGCTGTCCCTGATCATGGTGTTACAATGGCCAAAACTTTGTGTTAGAAAGAACAACCAAGATGAGGACATAAGTAAAAAAAAAAAAAAAAATCTGTGTATTCATGTTCTGATGTTTTCAAACCTTCATTTTCTTTTTCCTTGTTGGCTTTATTCCACTATTTTCTCCTGTCCTTTTGCCAGACAATCACTTCCCCCCCCCCTCATCATTCACTGAATTGAGTTAGAGGTATCTGTCCTGCCAAGCATGGCCAAGAAATTTCTTTGCAACCTCGTCTCACCCCACTTAACTTCCCTCTGAAGACCCAGCTATTGTGAACATTCTGTCTTCACATCAGGGAATTTTCTTATTTTCACTCATTCTGTACAATTGATTCATTTTCCACTTTTCCATTTTTATTTGGAGAGTCACACTGTCTCAGACATATGCCAGATGCCCCCAGCACGTGGCACCCCGGGCGACAGCACGTGTTACCAGTACCTTGGGCCAGCCTTGACAGCCAGATTAACCCTATATGTCTCTGTGACATTATATACCTTTGATTGCTATTTATTTTCATATTTGTCCACATGCTTATGCCTTGTTTTAATACCAGGAGATATTTTAGTGTAAATATAATAAATTGTTTTAATAAACAGATTTATAATGATTTGAATTACATCTAAACTAAGCCTAAATAGCTAGGCTAGGCCTGCTTACATAAGCAAAATGAAGAATTTTCTCTGTGAGAATTTGTATATGTATAAATATGTGTGTATGTGTGTTTGGTGATGTACTTATGTCAGGAAGGAAAAAGGAGCAATCAAGGAGTGTTGATGCCTCAGCATTTTGTATCTCTGATCTTATTCTCATTTCTTACCTTTTGTTTACTTTACTTTCCCTTCCATTTTTACTTACTCTCTATTTGGCATATAGACCTACAAAACATCAACTTGTGACATATTTCTTTCTATCTTCTCTATTCTTATTCGATTATAGTTCTAAAGATCATCTGTATATTTGTTCCAAATATAATATTTTTGCAGAATAAAATGACAAAGGAGAAGATCAGAAGTAAACACTTTGGTGCTGGGCTCGGGGAAAAAATGATCCGAAATAAAGTAAAGTAAAGATTCAGTAAAACAGTACAAATATAAACAGGTCTGGTTAGTTACTCAATAGAAACCGTCACGTGACCAACATCTTGTGGCAGCATACAGTGTTGGGGATGATTAATTAAAAAATTGGAAAAAGGGGTGATCAATGAATAAGTTAGCTCTCTCGCCTTTTATTGGGCAGTGATCACTAAAAAAAGTCTGAATTTAAAAAAAAAAGTGGACACAAACTAAGGGGTAAATTTAGCATAAACTTCCATTGCAAATTGAACTCCCTCCCCACTAAAAACCTATTTAGGGGGAAATTCTTTTCTAGACTTAATAATCAGTAAATGTTGAAATTTTCAGCCCTGTAGCTTCATTGGTGCGGCCTGTATGCATTATACATACATAGCCAGCTGGATCAGCTTAAAAAGTGAAGAAACCTATGTTGACAGTTTTGTTGACAGTTTTTGTTGACGGTTTCTAATAATTTCAAGTGATATATGAAGAGAGTTTGGCAAAAAGAGCAATAAATCTCTTATTTCAGTTGGCAAATCTGTTGCAGAATTTTTGTCTGGATACAAAGATACAGTCTACCTCAAAGCCAGAGACGTGACTAGAGATGTGGGGACCCAGTTGGTTTGGCTCCTTGAGGGTCACTCTCCAACATTTAGTGAGATTAGTCAGTAGAAATACAGTAGGGGAACTACTATTTATAACGCTTTTGGACTCACCCCCCCCTCCATTGGGGTGGTCGTTTTCAAATAGCCCCCTCCCCCCTCAGCTAAACCTCTGATCAAAGCCCCTCACTATTCTCTATCTCCCTCACTCTGATTGCACCATGATTTTTGTAATCATTCATTGGACTTATTCTTAAACCCTTAATTCCTTATCTATATACTAATAATAAAGTCTTCTGTTTATTTATTTGCCTGTGCCCCTTTCACGCTATAACTACAAGGCCTATTTACCTAATATTTGGCATATAGACCTACAAAACATCAACTTGTGACATAGGCTATGTGAGGTTGACCTCGGAGGTCATTCAGGGTCATTTCTATCAATATCGGGTTCTAAACATTGGAAACAAATAACTTTTATATCAGAATTGTTGTCAACCATTCTTATGAATGGCACACACATTTCCTACAATAAAATCATTTTTTATACAAGATTTTTTTTGTTTTTTGTCACATATCACATTTTTGTCAATGAAACAGTTCAGTAGCAGTAGTAAAAGTATCAGCACTGCACACACTGCCTCTATTTTCACAATGACAAGATTTAGCTTAAATCAGGTCATTGAGAGGGGAAGAGAGTGGGGGTAAAGTGTAGACACATGGCTGGGTTACTAGTACCACTATTCCTAAATCATGTCACTTTTTTATAATAAAATTGAGAGTATATTTCCATTATCTATTTTTTATTAGGCGAAGTATTGTAAGCAATTATTATATTTTTTTTTAACTACGACCATCAATCTATGGCAGTGAGTTAACAGTGCAAATCAGAAGTAAAGAATTAGCTTTCTGGGTTAATAACCTTTTTTTCTCAATTGGTTGTGTTGTGTAAGAAGAACATATTTTCAAGAACATATTTTCAAGAACATATTTTCAATTATAAATTACCTCCTTTTCTCTTTTTATTTAGACTCTCTTTCCCCATTTATTTTCCTTTAGTTCTCCTTTCAGCTTCTCACTCCATATTTTCCCAATTTTCTCAAGAGCTTCACTCTTTTCCTAAACATACTCTCTTTCACCCTAAGTGCCATTCACATAAACCTTAATTTTCATTCCTGTTCTTCCTCTCTCAGTTTCTTTTTCTCCGCCTTTCTCCTTAGATCTCCATTTATACTTTCATCTTTTCTCCCTCTCACATCCAGTGATGGTAATGGGTTTTGGGAACTAGGTATATGGTAAGGCTGGGCTTTGGGAATATGGTAATGTCTCCATTAGTAGACATTGAACATACAAAACCTGGAAATTGAGAAGTAGGTATCCCCCACACCTCGCCTTCATTTCCACCACTGCTCACATCTGCTTTTTCCCAATTTTCTCCTTAATTCCGGCTTGTCATCTTGCTCTTTTAACTTTTTAGCATTGGTCCTTCCTCAGTCTCTTTCCTTTATATTACTATTTTCTCCCCCCTTCAATAACTTCATCCACATCTAAGCTTCCAACCACCCACTTTCTTAGCAGCATCTAAATCTATTCACTATCTTCCTTACTTCAAGCTCTTTCATAGTGACTGATAACATTCTAGATTTTGGGCGGGGCAGTCTTTACCCTCAGCATAACCTCAAAGACCACTAATAATTTCCATTTATGCTCTTATTCTCATTAGCTAACATCAAGATGAAATAATCTGGAAGTTTTCAACAGACACCATGTATACCAAGTCTGTCTGTAACCAAATTCTACCCCCAAGTTGGATCCAATCTAAGCAACCTGCATCCTTTGATCCCCATCCCGACCTCTGTTTTATTTGATCTCTTGTTTTTGTTTTGTGTTTATTTTTTCTGTTGCTCTAATTCAGCATAAAAATGGTGAGAAGTGGGACCGAAATTTGGGGAGAAAAGACAGAATCTAATTGCATCAGAGCTGGTGTAGGGATTGGTACTGGAGGCCACCCATTTATGTTACAAATTATGGCTTGGCTTTGCAAATGAAGATTTGGGAGGGTTTTTCACATCTGTTGCAGGCCCTCAGGTGGCCAGCAAGACCTATTCAGGGGAGGCAGGCCATTTTGCAGCAGTTGCAGGAGAAAGTCTGGCTACTGGAGGGAGAATGTAACCAACCCATAATCTATAATGAAGATGATTGGGACGTCATTTGAATGCTTTTGCTGAAAGATTAAATGAATAAGGTAATTCATAACCAAAGTCATACAAAGGAATCAATATTCATTTAAACTTTTATCTCAATGATAAAAGGGGTAAAGTCAAAACTTGCCCCCAAAATATGTAGGCTTTCTTTAGATTGTTTAAATATAAATCTCATGAAAGATAAACATTTATTAGTCAATTTATCAATATTTGAACAAAATTCAGGATCTTCTAAATACATCTATCATTCTCTATCAAAATCATTGCTTCTTTATGGAAAATTATTCTTCTATTCCTTATTATCATTTTGAAAGTTATTTCTCCAGTTTGTGCAAAAGTTTGTCTTTTCAAAGTAATAATTTAGTTAATCCAAATTTTCAGAGGCATTTTTAGTAACAGTGTCAATTGTGTCGAAATCCCTAATGTTTGTTAGTCTTAAATTGAAGTTCTTCACACTCTGTCCTCTATGGCTGGTCCAATCTAGTATCAATAACCGGAGGGTGGTGGAAGAGGCGGGGGGACTATTTGAAAATGCCAGTTGGGCCCTAATAGAGGGGACCCCTAAAAGCTTTATAAATAGTAGTTCACCTACTGCATTTCTACTGGCAAATCCCACTAAATGTTTGAGGGAGCCCTTAAAGGAGCTAAGCCCCCTCCCAGGCCTCCAAATCACTAGCCACTCCTCTGTCCGTAACCGAACACATTTCTTCAAACCATGTATGGTCTCACTCTTACATGTACAGAAACATTCATCAATACACATTAGGCTTCATACAATAACCAAAATCCTTTTTATCAACAAAAAAAAGAAGACAAAGGAAACAAAATTCCAACCAATTTAAAAGAAAGAATTCAAAACTCAAGTGAAACATTTTATCAAAAGTACAGTTTATTCATGGGTTATAAAAAATGGAATTTGCTTTCTTTCTTGAAAAGGGACCTGTTTACCCTAGAAGGTGACTGTGTCTGTTACATAATATGGTTTTTGAATTTCATATCTGTGAACATGTCTGTGTCTGTGTAATTGCAAATATATTTATTTCCTGAAAGAATCTTGCTTTACATATTTCAGTGAGCATGTGTATATATACATACATGACAACATATAAGTGTATGTATTTGTGTTTATGTGTGTGTGTGTTACAGAGAATAAGAAAGAACATGCATGCAAATTTATTTCCTGAAGGCATATTTTTTGTGAAAATGTATCAAGAATATGCGTTTCATGTTGTGATGTGATTGATGCTGCAACCCACAGCAGTGTGATCTTAGGGGCAAGAAATGATCATAAAACAAGTTTTTTTGTACAAAGAGCCAAGGATACAAATAGAGTTGAGCACCCTATTCTGATTAAAGATTGGCAGGAATGGTTTATACAAAAAATAAGAAATATAGTAAATAAACAAAAAGTAAATTAAAAAAGCTCTATAAATTATTTAGAAGCACCAAACATTATTCATAATTCCAAGTACTTCCAAGTAAAACATAATGGTTTGAAGAAATATGTGGCATTATTGATGCTTATTGATTGAGTGGCCGTAGTTGGTACTGAGTGTGAAGACATTTTTATAAGTTTATATTTGGGACAGTCATACAACCCAAAAGATTTTGGTTTGACTGACAGTTACCAAAACTGCTACTCTTCAGACAGGTGTAGCCAGAGATTTGAGGCCTTGGGGACTTGACATTCTTGAGGGGCCCCTTTGAACATTGAGTAAGATTTGTCAGTAGAAATTGCAGTAGGTGGGCTTCTATTCATAAAGCTTTTCGAGGCCCTCCCTACGTCGGGGGCCCGAGGGTGCATTTTCAAATAGCCCCCTTCCCCACCTCTCAGCTATACCTCTGTCCTCAGAATATCTCTGCAAGAATTTTGTAATAATAAAACAATTTTTTTGTTCATCGACTGTGTTTGGTGTTAATTTTGACCCTTTGACCCTTTGTTGGGATTGAAGTCCGCTAATTGTGCCAACCACTGCAACACCCGTGTCTTCAGGGTAGGCTCTGACTAGTCTGCTGGTGTTATCATACATTGTTATCGTACTCAGATAATGCTTACTATCCATAATCTTATCATAATCCATCAAAAGTCTGGCTGACCATCTGTCCGTATGTAACAGCCTACCACAAAAACCACACAACATAACCCCATGAGATTTTCTGTGTGTATCAATGTGACCCTGGACAATGTTTTTAGCTAGTTTTTGAAAATCACACCCAAAATATGTTTTTTAGGTGGGGGGGGGCATTTACAATGTAAATTCATGCAAAAATGGACACATTTTTTGTGCCCACTTTTGCAGCTGAAAATAATCAGCGGGGACTTTGTATCGTTCATAGAGAAAAGGGGAGAGTAAGAGGGAGAATGACAATGTTTTTTATTTTAAGCAATGTTTATGTACATTTGAAATTTTCCAAAGATCGTTAAAAACAACTCTAAAAGTCACAAATATCACTTTTTAAAAACATTTTAAAATTAAACACTATCCGATTTCCATCTATCTATCTATCTATCTATCTATCTATCTATTTTATTCATTCTTTTTTTCTTAATTCGATAGAATGAACAATTACTGTTTCCAGACATAGAGCCCCACACCATCTCACTCCTTCCTCCATATTTAAAATTTTGATTAGTCATTCCATAGCACCGTAGACCATTTTTCTAAGCTCCAATCCTTATACTCTTTTTTGGTGAATTGGACGTGTATACTCACCTATTTTTTCAAAGAAACATGAGGCTTTTTGTGGGCCACACTTCCCATGAACTCTGATTGCTTTAAGTGATTTTTTTTATTTTCAGACCATATTTTTGGCTTACATTATTTCTTTTATCGACGGCAATCATTTTTCTATTGCTCATCAAAAGTCAGTAAATCCATTTGTATGATGGTTTTTCTTGATTGGCCAGGTCTATCTAAAAATAACCACCAGTTGTGTAGTAGATCGTTGCATGGTAAGCAGCACTTTGCGAACATCTAACCGCAAAAGGTATTGCCCTCAACAACCACTTAAGCGTTGCCCTAATTTCTGATGACGTTATTTTTTTGCTCATTGAAAAACTACCTCATAGAAAAATACTATAAATAACTTATTTCACTTTATTATTTACAAATAATTTCAGTATCAGTAAACTAAATGACAATGATGTTTATGATGAAATGTTATTCTAAGAGAAATGTATTACTACTGATACTATTGTTCGGACTGAGATCCTCATCTTGGTTGTCATTTCCACAACATTTCGGCCAATGTACTCTCCGGCCTTCTTCAGGTGTCAAGTTTTGTCGATAACTTACCGGAACTATTGAACTGAACCCTTTATTTGATCCACGGGGGTATACTGTCCTCATTCCACTATCCATGTCCTAGAAATTATTTCGTGGT
The DNA here is from genome assembly GCA_006491835.1 of Architeuthis dux. Classification (NCBI taxonomy): domain Eukaryota; kingdom Metazoa; phylum Mollusca; class Cephalopoda; order Oegopsida; family Architeuthidae; genus Architeuthis; species Architeuthis dux. The sequence goes on along the minus strand of VCCN01005916.1, from coordinate 3,493,895 downwards.
TAATTTTTTAGTTGTGGTGCTCCTGCCTGGGATTGAACCCACAACCTACAGATGACTCAACAGTCAGACGCTTTTTAACCAATGCTTTAGCTATCTAGGCCACCGTCCCAACTTGGACTTTCCGAAACGTTGTGGAAATGACAACCAAGATGAGGATCTCAGTCCGAACAATAGTATCAGTAATACTAACACCTCATCTCAGAAATACCGAAATGTATTACTATATTTAAATTATTCTTGTCAGAACATACATCATTTGAAAAGGCATAAAGTGCTGTACTTTTATTTACAATATTATGGTTAAAAAGTACATTTTAATGTTAGTGCATTCATGTCCCTATATATATGTATGTATGTATGTACAAGTATATTTGTATGCTACTATTTGTATACAAATGTGCATATGTGTATAACTATACATATACATGGGTGTGTATAGAGAATTATTAAATTTAACTTAGTGCGGTATGAGGCCAAATGTAGGTGTGGATTTCTTTGTCATGTATTTGATGGTAATGCATATATACATATGTGAGTCTCACAGTATGTGTCAGCTTATACATGTAAGGCCATACTTCTGTAGATACACGCATACATATATAGATATTATTATTATTAATTACCAAATTCACATGCAGTGTAATGGAGAAATAATGAGGCTTCACAAAGCAAAGAATTTGATGGTTGGTGAGAGAAAATGGATGACATGCAAAGGTAGCTAGTGTCAGGCTTTGTAGTAATGACTAGGCCTGAGTTAGAGAGGGAAGCGCCCAACAAATGGAAAATAAACATTATTAAGGGAGAAAGAAAGAAAAATGCATTTAAAGCAAAATAATAAAAAGCTTTGATAATCTCTCTTTGTTTTTGGCTTTTTCTTCCTTCTACTCTTTGTTCTTGCTTTTCATTCATTGCAATTTATTCTTTATTCATCATTCATAGTTCTGTTATCATTCTTTATGTTTTTCATTTGACATCGTTCACTTTTTTGTTTTCTTTCTATCATATTTTTCTCTCCTTTTTTTAGTTGCACTTGTTTGTTTGTTTTATGATCTAAGTTCATCCACTTACTGCTGAGAAAACAGCAGTGGAGCCTCCCACAAAGTCTTAATCAGATGATGACCCTGCGGTCAGACACAGTTCTCTTTTTGTCTCTTTTTAGCTTTCCTTTTTAACCTGTTTATGTTTTCTTGAAATGTTTGTTCTCCTTTTCTTTTACTTTATCTTTCTTTTACTTTTAATTTTTTCTGCCTTTTCATTGATTGTAGCCAGGAATGGGCCGGACGTAGTAGGGGTAAGGCATATGCCTACTTCTCAATTTCAGTGTAGGTTTTATGGTCTTAAATCGGCCTTGAAATTGGCCATATTTTTAAAAAATTACCCCAGGACACCCAGCTGCACGTGTTCACTTTGCTCATCCCTGATGAACACTTCTGTGATCCCAGAGCATAAATCAAAGGTACAGCCTTACCGTATACCTAGTCCGCAAAACCCATTTCCATCACTGATTGTAGCTTTATCTTTTATTTGCTTTATTCTTTCTTTCGTTGCCTTGCCTTGCCTTTCTGTACTAATTAAAGTGGTGGTTCTTAACCAGGGGGGAATTGCAAGAGAGGGTGCAAACCCGCAGGAAAAAGCAAGAATTTCTCTAATTATTTTGGGAATACTCTTAACAAGTGTTTGCAGGGCCCCTGGGAGGGGGATGCAGCTGGTACATTGCACCGGGGCCCAGAGGTCCAAAAGGGGCCCAAGAGTTAAACTTCTAAGTCGATACGATATGTCCATTAATAAAATAGGTTGATTTACCAACGAGCGAATATAGTATGGCATGCTAAAGGGGTTATTGCAGATGAAAAAAGGATGGCTAAAGGATGAGGGTGTTTCTGGAGTGTGTGTGGAGGGGCCCAAATGGCTAATGGAATTCCTCTTGGAGCTCCTGTGTGTTTACATAATATTGTGATGAACAAAATATATTTAAAATTTTGTTTATTCACAGATTTGCAGTATCCATTGCAAACTAATCATTTGGCTGAAAGTGTGAGAGGGTGGGGGTGCGTGGGGGCAAGGTCCAACAACTAAAGGGGAAGGGTGTGAGGAGGTTAAGAACCACTGGATTGAAGGATGTGAATGGACATTTTTAAAAAGCTGCAAATATTACTACTTGTTTGCTAAACAAACTGTGAAAGCATTTTCCTGTTTCCCATTTTTCTCTGTGGATGAGAACTATAAAAGGAATGAAAAAACATGTAGCAAAAAGAAAGAAG
>VCCN01005916.1:3462263-3474212 GCA_006491835.1 Architeuthis dux | reverse complement strand
CACATCAAGGTGTCGACTAGATGCATTGGCCAGACAAGTGCGGATTTAAAATCTAAACCCGACAGGACAAAAACACAGAAACACCAGGGCCATGCGCTATAAGGGCTACACCCCTTTAAACACAATTTCTGTTTAACCCATCACACTTGGATTTTACACCTGAAGAAGACAGAAGAATGGATCGGCCGAAACATTGTGTTTACAACACAAATAACAAGAAGGAGTTCAATCGTCCGAAGAACCATTTGAATATTAATGACCCTTCTCAAAACTATAGAAAAGAACCATTTGAATATTAATGACCCTTCTCAAAACTATAGAAAAAACCAAGATGGTGTGATGATTTGGACAAGTTCAGAATATTTTGGCACCATGACCCACAAGAGTGAAAAAACTGGCAGACTCTGAAGAAGGCCTATGTCCATCAATGAAATTTAAAAGGCTGATTAGTGGTAGTGATAGAACTTAATTTTGCCTTATTAATCCCAGGTAGCCTTTCAAATGAAACTCAAACTGAAATAACCCAAGTCTTCAGATTTTTGTCCCTGGTGGAAAAAAAGCCTATCATTCACTATGGGTGTCTGTACGTTGTTGTCGTCGTCCTTGTCATCGACTCTGTCAACGTTGTCACTGTTGTATCCTTTTTCTCAATTGGTTAACTTTGTTATTCCTTTATTTCAATGAAATTGTGTATGTAGGCTTGTGGAGAGATTCTACCTTGGGGGGTGGAGAGTTAAGGTCGATCAGATTTTTGTTTACATTTTATAAGCAAAAACGTTTTTGTTTACAATTGGGAAAATTTCACAAATCTTGACTGTTTTCGCTGGAATTGGGCTATAATGTTGACAAAACCCCATGAATTGAAAAATGATGAGTTACGGTCGATCTGATTGTGTCAACATGCAAAAAATATTGAACTTTGAAACTACTGTACTGATTAGAATGAAAATTGTTATACATGTTCTTAAGCACTTAATTACTGAAAATATATATCGTTTTAAAGAATTTTGTGGTTTGAATAAAAAAAATCAGATATCTCAGAGTTAACGGTCTTAATAAACAACGAATTGCCACTCTGGTAGTTCAGCATATCATATTATATCGGTTGTGAGAGACAAACACCCTCTGGTCCATCTCTCTCTCTCTCTCTGTCTATGTCAACCGTTTTCTGCCGGAGACAGCCAGGATCCACCAGGATTCTTTTAGGATTTGTGTGACTCATTAAACTCATTTAAAGGCACAGGGCATGTTGAAAGTTTTGTTTGACTTATTTTACCTTTTATTCACCTCTGCTAATGAAGTTGGGAGAGGCATATGTATTGATTCCTGTCTGCCCATCTGTCTGTCTGTCTGTCTATCTGTCTATCCACACAATATCTCCAAAAGTTCTCAATGAATTTCAATGAACTTTTGTGGATGGGTGGGTCATGGGCTAAGGGAGAAGTGAATACATTTTAGGGCTTATTCAGGAATTTGTTTTTGCTTCAGAGATATTTCTTTTTATTCTGCACAAAAAATGTTAAAAATGAACAGTTAATAAAAATATTCAATTTAAATTTCAAGAAAATAATATTGAGTTCAATATTTGTACATATTGCGAGAATTGCGTTCTCTCCCCTGTTTTTTACGATCCTATTTTCAGTCAGTTTTTAGTTAGTGCTCAGCGTTGGCAGAGACTTCTCTGAGTGCTTTCTAGTTATACTACCACTGTTTTTATCTAATTTATCTAAGGATGGTTTGGCCATAACGCTTAGGATTTATATTATTTCAATGTTTTAGGATTTTTTCTTGACATAATATCAGCCATTCCAAAATCATTCCTTTATTAATATTTTGTTTCCACTTATTATTGCATTTACAGTTGAAATTTATTAAAAGTATAATATTAAAAACAAAGAAATTTGCTCAACAGTTTCATAAAAGTAGATTTCATGACACCCAATGATATTATCTGAAATTATGATATAACACTCTTCTTGTAACTCAGTTTTGTTTTTTAATCTCACTCAAGCAGGTATTTTAGCACTTGTAAAATGCCTCAGACCTAAATAATATGAAGTACAAGTAAAAAATTCCATCATTTGAGGAAGGTTTGTCTAAAAGTACCAGCCTCCTCACTATATTGTGTTATCTCACTCATCATTGACTCATAATAGAAATATCATAAAACAGATCAGAACAGTGCTACATAAAATTTCATTTAAAGCTAATAGTTATTGAAGGGGTGATAGAACAGTTCAATTTTAATCAGGAATTTCTATAGGCAAATATTCTTTTCAAAGGGTAATCTCTAGGATTGAAGGGTAATAGCTTTTCTCTCTCATTATTTAACACATACATACATTTATGTATGTAGGTATAATTTAAGTGGTTTGATTGCTGCTAAAACCCTAAAAACCAGACAGATTGATAGATGTTCATTGCCTTTTATTCAAGTGAGTTTACTGAGAAATGAAAAAAAAACCTTCTTTTACTTAGAAATAGGAATAAAACTAAAGACATGTAGCCAAATAAATTGATGCCTATGTAGAGCGGATATTCAAATTTCAGAAAAAAATTAAACTGAGCTAAAAGAAGAAACAAAATAAAAATTACATTGATTTTTTTCCTGATACTTTGTCAGCTACCTCCACCTCGAAGGCAAGGTTAAAAAGATGTTTTATACAATGAATTCAAGATAATAAAAAAACATAGTGTTTTTTGAATTTTATTTATTTTTTATTGAAAACAAGGAAGAACAACTGTGTAAACAATGGGTGATTTTTAAAACTTTGGTTAGTCACTCAACAGAAACTATCACATGACCAACGACTTTTGGCAGCATGCCATGTTGGGGATGATTAATTAAGAAATTGGAAAAAAAGGGATGATTAATGAATAAGTTACTTCTCTAGCCTTTTGTTGGGTGGCGATCACTAAAAAGTCCAAATTTTCAAAAAGAATGCGTGAATGTGGATGAACACAAACTAAGGGATCAATTTAGCATAAACTTACATTGTAAATTGAACTTCCCCAAAATTCTTCAAGACTTTAGAAATGGTATTCAATACCTCTCCACTAAGCTTGAAGCACAAGGACTAGGATTGAGGAACCACTCCCTGAGGCTAACAGGTTATGACAAAATCATGTTGGATACACCAGTTCCTGTAAGACCACTGAAGTTAAGCAACGTTGAGCCTGGTCGGTACCTAGATGGGTGACCGTTGCCACATGCAGAACGAAGCTTTGACTGGCCTAGCAAGCCAGATGCGGGTCTTACTAAGAATTGCCTGTGTGTATCTAACCCCATGACACCCTTGATGAGGGTATAAATGGAGAACGATGATACATACACACTCATATACTAAACTGATTGCGATTATAAAGGGCAATTTGACTAAAACACTGTCTTTTTAAAAACTTTGTTAACTCACTATGTTCACATCAACATAATTGCTTGGTTATACAAAAATAGAATCAATCTAATGGTCTTGTTGGATGTTCTGAGGAAAGGCATGAACACAAATTCACTAGCTCTCAGTCATTTTGAAAAGATGTCATCGGTACCAACTGATAAAATAGAGAGTAATGATCATAATTTTTTCATTTTTTGACTACTTTTTAACTTCATCTTAATTTATTCGTTGCTTTTTATCGCAACTTTTACCCAGCCCTATTACCCTTCGGCAGTGAGCAAACAGCGGGCAATCGGTCTGAGTAAAAGTTGCGATAAAAAGCAACTAATAAATTATGATGAAGGTGAAAAGTAGTCAAAAAATGAAAAAATAAATAATGATTTATAATACTTCATCTAATAAAAATAGTTAAAAATAAAAATGATGTTACATTATTTTTTTACATTAATCCACCAACTGATTAGTTTGTTTTTTTAATCCAATGAGGTAATCCAGCACTTAAGAGCACACAATTTGCTTTCATTTGGTGCATTCGTATTTTTACATTTCATAATTCCTTTTAACTTTTTGCTGAGTATCTGTTTGATTAATTATGATTTTGTTTACAACCAATTGCTTACTTAATTAAGATTATGTCTTCATCCTTTTCACTGGTGGGTTTTCTATTTTATCAGTGTTCTGTTTTTTTTAAATTTTATTCCATCGTTTGTGCCTTTTTTTTGTTCTTTTGATATCTGAAAACAATAGAGAAAAATGGTAATCCTGGTTTCACAACTGAATGGTAATGAGTATTTTTCACTGTCTTCTTTTTTGCACATTATTCCCCCCCCCCCTTTTGCCATGGGCTAAACAACCTACTTTCTCCTTAGATATAATGAGAGTCGAACTAGCTAACTAATAACAAACAGCCTATCATGATATTAGAAACCGTCAAACCAAAACTATCACCAAAACTGTCAACATAGGTTTCTTCACTTTTTAAGTTGTTTTGTCTGTTTTTTTAAAAAGTTGTTTTGTCTGGTTTTTGGCTGGCTATATATTATGCAAACAGGCCGCACCAACAGAGCTAGAGGGCTGAAAATTTTAGGCCAAAGATCTCTGGTTTGTATGAATGTGAGGTGGGAGTGAATTTTCATACAAACCAGAGATCTTTGGCATAAAAACACACGAAACACAGTCTCAGCCACCATATACGAGATGGATGACAACCACACCACACATATCTAGGATCACTAACTGCAGGTCACACGGATAATTGCAGGACTTCTGCCATGTTCAACTTTCTTCTGAAGACGTCGCTCGCCGCGACGAAATGCATAAAGATTTATCCTCGTGATAATAAACATGTTTGAGATGTAACAAGCTTTTCTCACTCTTTTTCCTTTTCCACATTGTCTAACCATACCCATCATTCTGTCGGATTTCCTCACATCCACACTACAAACATATATATATATATATAGTCTGCAAAGCTTCTCAAAACCTAACAATTAGAAAAAAATATAATACCTAAACAAAAATAAATCTTAAACATCACTTACATGGTCTGCCTCTCTCGGGCCCTTCAATGGAAGTGAAATGTCCTGCCGAAATTTCTTTGTCCCCTTACCACGTGATCTTACGTATATCAATTGGATTTTATACAAATTTCTTAGCCGAGCACTTTTATCAAGAGAAATATTTTTACAAGACCAGCATATATCATATATTAATTAAAGCTTCATGTACATTTAAATTTGAAGGTCCGTCGGTTGTTTACCATGGCAATAAGCAGTTTCGGAGAATTTGAAAACAATATATATACTAGCTGGAATACCCATCTACCCTGGGTTAAATATTTAAGGAGTGAAAAAAAGATTAAAGCTTTCCGATATGTAAAAAGAAGTTTCACTTCACCTTTGACCCTTTAAAGGTGAAAAAGTTTTCCTTCACTTTTGACCCCTTTAAAGGAGGGGGAAAAGTCTCGCTTCAATTTTGACCCCTTAAAGAGGAGGGGGGAATCTCCTTTCAATTTTGACCCCTTAAAGGGGAGGGGGGAATCTCCCTTCATTTTTTACCCCTTAAAGGGAGGAAAAAGTCTCCCTTCTAAGTTCCAAGTAAAAAAAAAGGTGAAACGCAAAAATGAAGACATATTGGATTCATGTGGACATTTTCAAGTATTTCTCTGTCAGCTAAGGCATTGAGCAAGCAACGATGCGTGTATGGGCCCACCATCTATGTGTACATGTATTTCAGAATTTGTGTGTGTGTCGATATACTTGACACCCTCACCCCAGAAGATAGTAAAACAGGTCTGGTTAGTCACTCAATAGAAACCGCCACATGACCAACGTCTTTTGGCAACATACCATGTTGGGTGTGATAAATTAAAAAAATTGAAAAAGGGGGTGATTAATGAATAAGTTACTTCTCTTGCCTTTTGTTGGATCACCAAAAACTTGAATTTTCAAAAAACAAGTTACCGATTTAGCATAAACTTAATTTGTAAATTGATCACTCCTCTAAAGACTTATTTTAAGGGAGAATTTAAAAAAAATAAAAACTCTTTTCTTTCTAGACATAATAAGGAGTTAATGGTTAAATTTTCAGGCCTCTAGCTCCATTGGTGTGGCCTGTAGGTATGGAACATAGATAGATAGATAGATAGATAGATAGATAGATAGATTTATTGATAGATAGATAGCCAGCCAGCCAGCCAGCCAGCCAGCCAGCCAGCCAGAATCATTTAAAAACTGACGAAATCTATGTTGACCTATGTTGACAGTTTTGGTTGACGGTTTCTAATCAAAAGGAAGATCTATTACTTCAGGTCAGATCTTCAACTTTAAGTCTGTGGTTGGCTGTGGTTGGCTGTGGTTGGCTGTGGTTGGCTGACTACTCCTATCTGCTTTGGTTCCAACCCAATTCTCCCATCTTAAGTATACATAATTGTAACTATTCTTGTCCCATTCCTCATGTTCACACATATATCTATAAATAATAAAGGGTCTAAGTAAAATGAAATAGTGTCACTAATCAAAGTGATTTGGAGTAAGCTGGTAAATGGCAAGATACATAAACTCATACCAAACATAACAGCTTACCTATACATCAGTCATCCCTCTTATACATAGGTATACCTCTGCTCATACTTACCTATCCATATGTATGTACCCATTGTGGAAACTACCATCAACTGTTAACCTCTCCCAGAAAATCTAAAATTACTTTCAGGCACTTAGCTCGAGCCATATTTAATAAAAAAGGGTAGACAGAGATTAACTGAATTATAAAGGTCTGGTTAGTCACTCAATAGAAGCAGTAATAATGTGACCAACGTCTTCTGGCAGCATGTCATGTTGGGTGGTGATCAATTAAAAAATTGGAAAAAAGGGTGATCAATGAATAAGTTACTTCTCTCACCTTTTGTTGGATCTCTAAAAAGTCTGAATTTTCAAAAAATGCTGCCAGGCACAACCTAAAAGGCCAATTTAGCATAAAATTACATTGTAAAATGATCTCCATTCAAAAACTTATTTTGGGGAGGATTTTCAAAAAACAAATAAACCCTTTTTTCTAGACATAATAAGGAGTAAATTTGTCAGCCCTCTAACTCCATTGGTGCATCCTGCATACATGACCCATACATACATGTCTATGTTGACAAGTTTGACAGACAGTTTCTAATATTCAAATAAAATGCTTTTTTGCAGATGTTGAAAAATGTAAAAATTAGTCGAGTATTTATACAAATGCACACACACACACACACACACACACATATATAGGTAAATCAATAAGTCCATATTTGGATCAGAATGCTAGGAAGTTACCCCATGCCCCATGAAAAACACATTTCAGGTCACAGGTCAAGTCATTGCTGTCAGTGATGGCTGGCAGAGAATTTTATAGAATTACCCTATACTGTGATTCCGACCCATAGCCGTGAGTTGTCGCTATGATTGATAGATAAGAACAAAAATGGCCGCACTAAGAATGTCACTTAATTAGGTGCAGATGGTTTTGAAGAGGCTTGCTATGAATTAAAATATTTGATTGTAGATAGAGATATAAAATGGGATGAGCAAAAACAAAACACAAGCTTAAAAGGAGCCATTTTGATTGTCAGTCAGAGAAGGGATTTTGCTGTAAGGGTCAGACACATGCTGACCTCGGGCGTGTGTAAAGTTAATTACTCATGACCAACACACGCCTAAGTTTGTTAGTCTCTCTCTTTCTCTCTCTCTGTATTCAACTTTGTCATGTATTGTAATATATACAATCGCCTTCCTCACTCGGTGGAAGAAATGTAAACATGTATTTGTTTTGGGAACTGCTGCTAGATGTCTTCATCTGTTTGTTTACGAAAATAAACACCCATACTATATGATACAAGATGCTTTGTTTAATCCTTTGATTGCACGCTGTCCTGTGCAGTTTCTTCCTGCATCTACTAACACTATATCCTACACGTTGTGCAATACTAACCACCGTTGTGCAATACATAGCCTAATGATGCATACCTGTCAAGTTTCAATGTTGAAAATGAGTGAGAATCGTACCCACCCCCAACTTAAAATGTGTTTCAAAAGTTCCATATGTGATCTGTCAAAATAATGAGTTCCTAAGAAGTGTTGCCAACTCAAAAAAGATTTTTGCACTAGTTTGACTGCCAAAAAGCGCTAAATTTTTTAAATTGCCAAAAATTGCCAAAAATTGCCAAGAACCACCAAAAGGACGCTAAAAATGGTCAAAAGAGCCAGAAAATAGTAAAAAATGGCCAAAATGTTTTAGGCGAAAACAAGTAATCCGCTAAATCTAGTGTGAAATGCGCTAAATTGGCAACACTGTTCCTAAGTTCTGTAAAAATATACTGAATACATACAAATAAACAACCAACAATTGTTAATCACTAACCAATAAGTGAATTTTTATGAAAGTGTGACTTTCATAAAACTTCACTTTTTTGTAAAATTTCTCACCTTTCATAAAATGCTTGAGAATTTTACACTTTTTATAAAATGTGTGAGAATTTTCCATTAATGCATGAGACTGTGAGAATATATAAAAATGTGTGAGTCTCATACAAAATACGTGAGACTTGACAGGTATGATGATGAAAAAGGCAAATATTTATTTTTCAACTTAATCTCTTTCTTTGTCATTGCGCTTAGTTCAGTGGTAAATATTAATCACATAGATCGAACATTATACAGTGAATATTTCAGATTAAAATTCAGTTAATAACTACATATCAGGTTACAGAATTATTGATGCACCCTTCTATAGATACATTTACAAATATGCTAGTTCTGTTTAATTAGTACTCAAAATGAAGTTGAAAAAAATCATCATTTCTATTTTCTGCTTTTGGTTAATATCAATATGCAATTTCGTTATTTGTAACAGATTGTAAATTTTTATTTTTCATTGCTAACTGTGATGTCACCATAATCATCAACATCACCATCATCATCATGAATAAAAAACAAACAAACACTTCAACCCAAATTTGGTGTTCTTAAAACTTTCTTACAAGACATGATAATTTTAGATAGTGTGGTCTCAAAAAGTATCTACCACTGATATTTTACTCAAACTGTTTTTTTAATGTCTGCTGTATAATTTTCATAGAATCCAAATAAAATACAAATATGCAGAATACATGCTAACACATGCACACAGATACAGTGTGAAACGAAGAGTGAAAAAAAGCAAGCAGGCAATTGGAAAGATTCTGCTTGTAGAGGAGGGATTCACATTTTTTTTTAAATCACCATTTCCCAAACCTTTAATAATGGAGAAGTTTTAATTTCCAAATAACTGTTTTAATTACCCACCTCAACATTCCTCAAGCTGGACAATATTAGGTTAGTAAAGTCAATCTATAGAGTCCCTCTGTGGCTTGAGTTTTTGTTCTGTGTTGACTGTTTTTTTAATTTGACTGTTGAGCTTTCTGCTATTATTTTTTATATTATTTTAGTATGAAAATTCATAATCAAACATTTTAGTGGAAGATGATACTTGTCAGCCAATCTGTGATGAGTTGCTGCCATAGCAAAAACACAAGACAATAAATGGATTGAGACCTCATCGTTTTTCACCATCATTTATTTCTTAATATGGACATGGGAGATCTGAATTCAAAATGCTTTTTGTTGGCCCTCCATTCCATTTCCCCTGATTACTTGATGATAATCAAAGGCCTTCAGATAGTGAGATAAGCCGAGTATCAAAGAGAGATTTGCTTGGGCTTCCACAATAAAATTAGGATAGGATTACAATGAAGGATTAGTTTGGAAAACCAGCAAGAAATGATTTCTAAATCATCAAAGCTAAACACAAAAAAGAGGATGTAAATTACTGGGCAAATGGTTTGGTTATGCAATTAGGAACATTGACATCTTCATTATCAAGTTTTTATCTAAATAATGTTTGAATGGCAAAAGCTGTAGGCCATCAACTGGCTTTTGATATTGTTAATCATGCCCAAGGATGGATTAGCAGCAGTCTGAGGGTGATACGGTTTATTGTGAGGGAATTATAGATTGAATTGTAAATGGAAGCAAGGATCTGAGAGAAAGCTTTATTTGGAAGGCTAAATGGAAAAAGAAAATCCTCATATTAGCTGAAGTTTTCTTTACACTTAAGAATTCATTTGTTTTTATTATTTGCTGCTGTCATAGTAATAATTGGTGCGGATGGAACCTTTGAAAAGAAAAAAGAAGCTGTGTGAAAGTAAGTGCTTCCTACTCACTCATAATCAGTATTATTTAGTTCCACATTGTCTTAGTTCACGTTTATAATTATCAACATACAGTGCCGGATTAAAGCAACTTGAATCCCTGGGCTAGGACATGGGTTCTCAAAGTAGGGTTCCGGACCCCTATGGCAGTTGTGTAAAGAATATTGGGGTTCGTAGAAATAATTATGTAACTAGTGTTATATTTTATTATCTCTATACAAAAATGTACACCTTCTGGTGCTTACTCTATTCCTTAGGTCCTGAACAATACACCTACTGATTTTCAACTTAATACAGTGCCTCAAGATATATTATTGTCACTAGGGCGGATGGCAGCCATTTTGAATTTCAGGATTTTCCTTTCCTACAATTTTTGTAGACTTTTTCTCACATTCAGAACATATTGAGGAAACAAAATCCATTGGTTTTTTTTTTTATCTAAAGTTCATTTCAGCAATGAAAGTAAATTCAATTTAGTTGGATCTGATGGCAGACAGTTTGTTCAACGTCATACAGGTGACAGACTTAAACCAAAGTGTGTCAAAAAGTCTGCTAAGTTTGGTGGGGAGGATTATCATGGTATGGGGGATGTTCTCCTCTGAAGGTGTTGAACCTATTGTAAGAATTAATGGGATGGTAAAGAATATTGGGGGTCGTATAAATATTTGAAAATCTTTTTAAAAGAATAATTATGTAACTAGTGTTATATTTTATTATCTCTATACAAAAATGTACACCTTCTGGTGCTTACTCTGAAAATGGTTGAATGCTATTCACTAATTCTTTTAAAAGATTAATTTTGTTTTTGTTACATTTAGTAATTTTTTTTTTTAAATAATTTTTTTTCCTGTAATAAACACTGTAAAACTTAATATACACCACTGATTTTTATCATTAAAAATGAATTAAAATTAATGGTAGAATTAAAAGTTTTTTTTTGCAGGATGCTGAGGCCCCCTTTGGATTATTAGGCCCTCGGCTGTAAAATCCAGCACTGTCAACATAAAACAATTTTTGTCTTTGTGTGTTTGTAAGCACTCTACATCTAACAGAGTAGGGCTTTTACATGTGAAACTTTTTATTAAGTTAGCAGAATTTTGAAGACACTTTTAATAGTTTACCTGAATATGGCAACATTTATTATTATTCCAATCAATATTAGACAGATCTGCACAATATCTTGGACTATGATGAAGCCCCAAAAACTTTTTATAGCCACAATTAATGTTTACTGTACTACTTTTAATAGTTTACCTGAGTATGGCAACATTTATTATTATTCCAAGATTAGACAGATCTGCAAAATGGCTTGACTATGATGAAGCTCCAAAATCCTTTTAAAGCCACAAAGAAGGAATATCACAATTAATGTTTACTGTAATACTTTTAATAGTTTACCTGAGTATGGCAACATTTATTATTATTCCAATCATCATTAGACAGATCTGCAAAATGGCTTGACTATGATGAAGCTCCAAAATCCTTTTAAAGCCACAAAGAAGGAATATCACAATTAATGTTTACTGCCAATAGTTGGAAGAGTTGTACTGAAAGTAGTTTGATATCAAATTAGCATTAGTCAATCAAAGAGATACACTTTTGCTCCATGATAATGCCTGTCCACAAGTTTTACAAATGACACAGCAAACGTTCAATATGCTGGGTTTCAAAGCTTTGCTTCATCCTCCATATTCACCACACCTATCATCAATTAAGTACCATTTTTTCAACCACTTGCACAACTCTTTAAATTGATTGATTGTTTTGTTTAACGCGCATCGACCCTTGGTGGGTCATTTAATGCCAGTAGGGTGGGGAGGGGGGATCCCA
>VCCN01005916.1:3368154-3388860 GCA_006491835.1 Architeuthis dux | reverse complement strand
ATGGCATTAGTTTTGAGCCCTGATATCTATGCTAGGCTACTGACTGGAATACTTGAACATAGTATGTGCACAGATTCTTTCAAATGTTTTACCCTCCAATATTGTTCAAATTCTATCATTCAGATTATCCATTATCTCATGCCTCTGCACTTCTCTCTCCTTATGCCTGTATCTTCTCAGTCTTCCATTGTTCAATTTTGTTTGCAGGCATGCTACTGAATAGATTAAAGATAGCCGCTAAAATCACCAGCAGGTCATTTGAAATAATCAAAATGGTGATTATGTCTTCTTCAAATCTCTTCCATGATGTCGTAACCCTTCCAGCCAATCAGAGACCTCCCTGTACATCACATGACAACCACGTGTGGAACATTTTACTTTGTACTGACAATTTATTTCCTTCCTCCTTTTCTATAAAGGACTGCTAGGCTAAAACTAGTAACTACTGCTTATTATTAAATTAACCCATTCTAATACAGAACTCCTGTTACCAAAACCTACAAAGTGTTAACCTATATATAGAAAGGTTTCTATAAAACTTACAATATTCTCAAATTTCACATCAAAATACATTACCTGTGTTCATTTCAGCTAAGTATATGCTGTAGGAGTATATTAAAAAAAACTTTTTAAATTTTTCCAAATTCGTTTTCCTCCAGGTGTGTCTTGCTGCATGATTTAGGATCTCAGTTATAAGGTTTTTTTCTTTTTTTTTTATTGGTGAAAAGTAAATATGCTTATTGCTCATTTTTAGGCTTTAGACTTCACTACTTATAAATTTAAAAAATTATAAGAAATGAGCTAATTGTTAGATTTTAGTGACTTTTAAAAATCCAAATGCATATTGAATCATTCATGTTAATAAGGAAAATATTATTTTCAGGTTGAAAATTTTAGTAATTTAAAAAATTTGAACATAAATTATGATTTATTTTACAGTGTGATTGCAAGATCAGTTACTAACAGCCAAAGATATATTTTGTAATTTCACACTATTTCTATATTTTCTTTTCTTGTTATCTACACCATGCTAACTATTGCACTATAGTTGATGCCCACATATCTATCTATCTCTCTCTCTATATATATAGCATCAAAATAGTTAAACATATAATTTGAAGCAACATTGGAATGTCAAAAGTAAAACATTTAGTTTGGAGCAAATATAGGATTTCAAGGTTGAAAAGCATAAAGTTTTAGCATTAAAACTGCAAATCCAATGTAAATTCAGTACAGTAAGACCTTGGTATCTTCAGTAGATAGGTTCCAAGATCTCCCGTGGATTGTGAAATCTACGGATTGTAGTGAACCAAATATACTAGCTGTGTTGCCACATTTATTTTCAGATTTACATCTAAAATTGAGTCAAAAATTATCCAGAAACATCTAGATTCTTCAGATATATATCTAAAATCTAGGAAATATATTACATATTATTAATAAATTAAATGTGACTTTAATTGTCAACATTTACTTTATTAAATTTTACTGATTTTATCAAAAATATTACTTATTTCATTACTATAAATTAAATTAAAAATTTTACTTATTTTATTACAAATCATCTAACAACTTTTCGATCATTCTCTCCCAAAAGTCAATGCTGTGTCCTTTGCTCTAGTGTTAAAGGACACATGACACCTGACCTTCCAAATTTGGCAGACATTTACCTCTCTGATCTGTTGTTATCATATTTGTTTACTGCAGAAGGGTCTACAGTAGGGACTCTAAATGTGGGGCACATGCCTCACTAGGGAGCAATTTAAATATATTGGGTGGCAATTTGAAATTTGAGTGTGAAGAGTGAAAATTGTTGTGGCTCAAAACTAAGTCATGTTAAGGCTTAGCTGATTAATTCTTAATTATACAATACTATTAATTACTAATTATATAATTATTAAATTTGTGATGTATGAAAGCAATGAGGTAAATGCGTTGTTGTTACTATGAATGAATGAATGACTTGGCTCTGTGATTTGGGATGGGTTTTCCGTGTCTTTATTCAGGTCCTAGGTCAGCGGGGCCTAAATGTGGAAAATACGTAGTCTGCACAATGGAGTTTTAAGGTGAAGTGCAACGTGCGCACAGCCTTTGAATCTTTGGTTTGCATGCTATGGTCCACCATAGTGGCACAGATAGCAGCATTGTCCTCAGATCGTAGGTTTGACAGGAGTTTCCTTCTCCTGGCAGATGTGAGCTAGCTATGGGGGGTCTGCGGCCCCTTTGTGGGAGTGTTCAGATGGTATGGCTGACCTGTGTAGTTGAAGCACAGGACATGAACATTACGGCCGTCTGAGCAGATATATTGCATATCTATGAATGGCTTATAATGTTATAATGCGGGTATTGGGCTCCAAGAAATCCAACCGCATTATAACTGAGCCACAATAACTGCAGGGTAGGTATGGGCGTATTTCAAGGGCAGAAGATAGATGAAAGATGGCCAACGTCGTCCATCATATAAAAACTGATAACAAATAAACAAAAACGCTCTTTGATGTTTCTTTTTTATTAAATAATACCACAAGAATAATAACAATATAAGACAAAGTACACCAAATTTCAGGATTTAAAAGCAAAATATTTACATATTTACATCAATAACTTAAACCTTTGAGCTCTTATCCCTTGCACTTTTAGATACCCTGTATCTCAGCTCCTAAAGGGAAAAAGGAAAAAAAATAATATAAAAGTTTATTTCATTGACTACTGAAATGT
Source organism: Architeuthis dux (assembly GCA_006491835.1). Taxonomy (NCBI): domain Eukaryota; kingdom Metazoa; phylum Mollusca; class Cephalopoda; order Oegopsida; family Architeuthidae; genus Architeuthis; species Architeuthis dux. The sequence continues at coordinate 3,386,142 of VCCN01005916.1, read as the reverse complement.
TTTTTTGTCTAATTCATTTCCTTTTTACAGTTAACAATTGGGAGTGGGGGTGGGAGTTGTGAGCTTAATATTAATATCGGGCTTTTGGGTTCAAAGGGAAATTCTGTTTTTATTTGCAGTTTTCTGGATGAATGGACGATAATATAGGTAAAAATGTTGGGGTCCACCAACCACCCGCCTTATATCACAAACCACACTATAACTAACTCTGTTTTATCGCGGGACACCTATAAATATAGACACTGTATATAATTTTGAGAAGGGTCATTAACATTCAAAGAATTTGTCGGACAATTTAACTCTGAAACGTTGTATGAACAGCAAAAACAAGAAGGATTTCAATTGTCCGAAACATTCTTTGAAATATAGACACATATGTATATCCTATCAATTATAGCCCTGATGAAACAGAGTATTTATCCAGATGTATTCAAATCAGTAAAATGGCACAAGTTGAATGAAGTATCATTATTGTATCATTATCATTACTATGCCTGGGATGTCCACCATTACCACGATTGCTACAATCATCATCTCTTTAGAACACTCATACATACATTCATACATATAGAACATATGAATGCCAGTTCTAATTATTTCATAGATAAAATATTGCAAAACAACCTTATTGAATTGTCCATAGTCCTGTAACTCAGTACAAGGTTTTTGGTACCCTGTAGCACGTTGTAGAGGCACCAATGTTTTCACAGATGTGTCTTGGGTGAGATAGCCTGGTAGAGCCCATCCCTCTCCGAGCTTCCTCAATCCTACTCTTTATGCTGAGTGCTTAGCAGAGACCTGATCGGTTTGAATTGTATATGTTAAATATTAATGAATTACATGTTTAAACTTGTATCTAGTCCGTAACAGGGTATTTGGCATTGTATTCTTGTACGGTAACTTTTCAGGTGAACATATTTAATGGTAGTGTCATATCATGATTCAACCATTTGAATCAATGTAATCCTCACTGAATGGTAAGATGATTTGTGAGCAAAAACAACAACTCAAAGATTGTTTTTCTTAGCTTTTTTCTCTTTTTTCTTGGAAGTTTGATTTAATTAATCCCTTGTTCATTTGTATTTCACTTGGTTGGGGAAAAATCTTTGAATATAACAACAATGTCCAATGCAATAATTAAATTTTATTTTTTGGTGTATAAATATATATGGTTACAATTTCCACAAACTTTATTCGATTTGCCATAGTAGACAAAACTAAGAAATTACACTAATTATTCTTAATCAGTAAAAGCCTAATTTTCTGATTCATCTATGCCTATTTTTCTGCTAACCGTTTCTGATATTTTTCTAGTAATTTTTATTATGTCAGTTAAATTGTGTTCAAAACAATCACATTAATAAATAAGATTCTATTCATATATATACATACTTGTATGGATGTCTTCCCTCTGTAAAATTCCCAAACTGTATATGCTATAAACTTTAAACACTGAGTACATTAGCAGAATTTTGATAATTTGTCTATCTTCTCTGTTTTATAATAAATAAGAACATTTTGAAGGCATTAAATTAGGTTTTTATTTAGCTTTTTACCTCAGATTTTGTGTAGATGAGGAGATATGTAGTCTTCTGTACTAAGGTCTCCATTGATAAAATTCTATACAAGCATATATATTATACTGGAAGGGATTCTTCAATATTATCAAGTTCTTACTAAATATCCAATCAGGGATTAATATGGGAATGCATGAAATTTAAAAAGAGGTTAATATGATTTATTAGAAATAGTTATATTTATGTGTTTTCAAAAAGTATTTATATTACATTATAAATGCATAAATAATCAATCACTAATTGGCCTTGTGGTGTTGTATATATTTTAATTTAAAACCTTCCCCTAGGTCCATTGAGTATACATGCCAAATTTGGTTGGGCAAATCAGTTTTTAGTATTATATAGAAATAGATGGAAATCAGATCATTATTATCAGGGTGAGAGCGAATACAGACCCCACAAATCTTTATTTTTGCGAAACGGGGAACCGTATCTGAATTTTGCACAAATATACAGCCATTTTGGAACTGGATTTAGGCACTGGGTAAGTAAAAAATGTAAAAAAGAAGTGATTCGACTGTAAATCAACCATTGTAAAATTGGTTGGGTGAATCAGACTTTTAATATTATATAGAAATGGATAGATGGAAATCAGATCATTATTGTCGGGTGAGAGTAAACGCTGACCATGCAAATTTCTTTTGAGAAAGGGGATGCCATTATGAATTTTGCACACATATACAGCCTTTTGGGGGCCTACTGGAAGTGCTTTAGGCACTGGGTGAAGTCAAAAGTAAGAAAAATGTTCTAATTGCTGTGGCTTTCATGTGGTGAGGGAAGATGCCATGCAGAAACATTGTGAAAACAAAAAGATCAGCTCAATAGTGTAGAGAAAACAATAAAGATGATCATCATGATCATCATGATCATCATGATCATCATCAGCAGTAGCAGCAATAATAAATCCACTGTTGAACAAAGGACTCTCCCATCTCCTTCCATGTCGACTATGACTGTGCAAACCTCTGCCATGTCTTAGCAGCACACCTTTCTATCTCATCTCTCCATCTTATGTCTGATCTTCTCCTACTGCATTTGCTATCTCTATGGCACCACCCTGTTAACCTTTTGCACCATCTGTTATCCTTACTATATGTCCAGCCCATCTCCATTTTTGTCTCTTAATTATTTCTGTGATATTTTTTACCTTGGTCTATTCTCTGATCCATTCTGATCTTTTTCTATCTCTCTTAGTGTTATTCCTAACATTGCTCATTCCAGTGCTCTTTGTGTTATTCTGACTTTGTTTTCAAGTGATTTAGTTAGTTTCCATGCTTCATATGTGTTATAGCTGGTATTATGCAAAAAGAAATCATAGATCGACAACAAAAATTGCCAACAGTTGAGAAGACCACAAATGTGAAAATTCACATGTTTAATGTTGTGTGATTTTTATATCACAAAAACATCAGGAAACACATCAGAATGAAAATAATCAAATGTAGGAATAATCAATATCGAAAAATAAAAAAAGAATTATCAAGGCTTTTATAAAAAGGCATAGATTTTTTTCTTTCTATGAAACTGCTGGTGGGAAGTTTAATGTTTGACATTTTCCTTATTTTCATAGCATACCAATCCTGTGAAGTCTCATTGACATCAGCAACACCTTTTCTCATCATGAATGATTGGACAGAGTGTCAGTCACATGATCAGGTGGGGTTACATGATCAAGCAGACCAATCATGCCATCTCAGCATGGCTGTTGTTCTCGTCAAGGGGGAGACAGCTGTGACAATAATCATCTGACATGTGACATGTTAATGATATTATATTTTGAATATAACATGATCCGATAATGACATGATATTGTGAGTAAAACTCGAGCTATTTAATGGCCCCTGAGAGCTGTTCTCTTCTTGTTTCTGACATTTTTCATGTTTCTTTTTGCATACCAACTTGAAGCCATAAATTGGTGGGGTGTGTATTATCAGAATGCCTGTGACATTTTTACACATGTAAACATCCTAATGTTAAGGAAGAGGTAGAGGGATAGCACAACAATATATTCAGATAAATTCAGAGTTTAGGCACATCAACACTTGTAGTACTAACATTTATTTTGGCAAAAGACAAGTTTTTGCTTCCTGTTATATTAAAATGGATTGATTGCATGAAATTCACAAAAAACAAATTGAAAAAATAGAAAATATGAAGAACAAATCTTGAAATATGATTGTTTCTCTTTCGTTACATCAATTACTTAAAATTTTAGATCATCAACAAGAATGTGGTGTCTTTGTGTGAAACAATAAATAAAAATAATTGTTATGATATGCTGCCACGAAAAGGTTATTCCGGGGTCAAACACCTGTGCAGAAATGTAAGTGATCCGCTCATCTTAGGAAATAGGTATATGTGTGGGTGTCCAACAAACAATTCGAGAAACCTATAAAGCAGACCTGAACACAGAGAGCAGGCCAGACAGAAAACTCAGGACCCAGAAGAGATAGACATCAGCGGAGCTGAAAGGCACGAGACCGCAGTCCCTGTTGGGGACAGACTGATGGTTCTCCTTATCTCTCTCCCACTCTTCATTCTCCGGCTGACAAACTGTATGATATGAAATAAAAATATGTCTCATATTTTTACAACCAGTCTTCGAGTTTCCTTTCTATCCAAGTCCAGGACATTCACCCCACTATACAACATAATGATAATAAATTTTATACATTATCCTATCATAAAATCTGATTAATATACACATTTGCTGTATCCTTCAGGATGAAGAACGTGAGGGTGATGTCAGAATGAGATCACCATCATCATCATCATTAGCAGCAACACCAACACCACCAAACCACCATCATCATCACATTTATAAACCATTTATTGTAGAGGTAATAAATGGATGCTAGTACACTTCTCAGTTACATCCCCAATAAAGGATAATATGTTATGTAATTAACTAAAAGCATAATTAATAAATAATTTGTAATTAATTACTACACTAATTAATATTACACTATTAGTTTCATTGGCTTGAGTGGCAACAAAAGCATATTTAACTGCTTTATAAATTTGAGTTTTGCATAAAAAAATTCATACTAAGAGATATTATTATTATTAACTTAAGTCACTGAGTAAAAAAAAAGTAAAGAGAACGACAATAAACTATGAAAATGAAAACTGTTTTCAATTTCAGTGTTCTAGACATAACATATTAAAATTCCCAAAGTTCAAAATTTAAAAAAAAACCTTAACATTTTTAAATTAACATTTTTAGGAACATAGTTCTGCCTTGTGTATTGGTGTATGCCTTCTGATGTATATGTTTTGGCTGTTTAGGCCATTTTCAACATCCGGATTGAGTATGAGAAGGAGTATTTTTTTAAAATAAGATATTGTTGGGACCTAACATCAGTAGTTATGCTCAGCTAGCTGGTTTAGGAAAAGAGACAATACCAATGAAAATGGTTTGATTAATAAAGGAACAATTCTAGTTCCAATGATTTGATTAATTAAGGGACAATTTCAATGAAAATGATTTGATTAATAAAGAGACATTTTAAATGAAAATGCTTTGAATAACAGAGGAACAATTCCAGTTTAAATGATTTGATTAATTAAGAGACAATTCCTATTCCAATGATCTGATTAATAAAGGAAGAATTCTAATAAAAATGATTTGCTTAATGAAAAGACAATTAAAATGAAAAAGGTTTTGATTGATGGAGAGACAATTCCAATGATATTGATTTTAATTGACACACGGACAATTCCAGACAATTCCAGTTAAACTGATTTGATTACTCAAGAGACAAACTAATGAAAATGATTTGATTAATTAAGAGAAAATTCCAAGAAAAAAGGTTTTTATTAATGGAGAGACAATTCCAATGAAAGTGATTTGATTAATGGAGAGACAATTCTAATGAAAATGATTTGATTAATTGAAAGAAAAATCCCATGAAAATTATTTGATTAATTGAGAGACAATTCCAATGAAAATCATTTGATTAAGGGAGAGACAATTTGAAAGAAAATGATTTGATTTAATTAAGAGACAATTCCAATGAAAATCATTTGATTAATGGAGAGACAATTCTAAAGAAAATGATTTGATTAATTGAGAGATAATTCCCATGAAAATCATTTGACTAATTGAGAGACAATTCCCATGAAAATGATTTGATTAATTGAGAGATAATTCCCATTAAAATGATTTGATTAATTGAGAGACAATTCTCATTAAAATTATTTGATTAATTGAGAGACAATTCCCATGAAAATTATTTGATTAATTGAGAGACAATTCCCATGAAAATGATTTGATTAATTGAGTGACAATTCCCATTAAAATCATTTGATTAATTGAGAGATAATTCCAATGAAAGTGATTTGATTAATTAAGAGACAATTCCCATGAAGATCGTTTGATTATTTAAGAGACAATCCCCATGAAAATTATTTGATTAATTAAAAGACAATTCCAACAAAAAATATTTGATTAATTGAGAGACAATTCTAAAGAAAATCATTTGATTAATTAAGAGCCAATTCCCATGAAAATTATTTGATTAATGGAGAGACAATTCCAATGAAAATGATTTGATTAACTGAGTGACAACTCCCATGAAAATCATTTGATCAATTGAGAGATAATTCCAATGAAAACTATTTGATTAATTAAAAGACAATTCTAAAGAGGCTGTATTAAGGAAGATGTGATTAAATTTTGTGGTGGTTCCAGAAATTTGTTTTTGATTGAAAGATATTTTACACTTTTTTTCTTTCTACATGATAATTCTAAAGGTTCTCAATGAATGTCAATGGAATTTTGTGGAAGGGTGAGCCAAATTATAAGAAGTGATCAAATTTTGGGGCTGATCCAGTAATCATTTTTTGATTGAGAGATAATATTTTTTTATCTCTCCCATATATTCGATAAAACATTGCAATTTTCACATAGAATTCTCAGGCTGATAATTGTAAGACTTGTATATTTTGACTCCTCATATTTTAATCTACTTAGGCCACTAATCAAACCTTGTGCATGCAAACGAATAAATAAAGTGTTCTCAACTCCTGGACTACAGAAGGAATTTTACTGAAGTTTCATTGAAGGAGAGTTATGTTATCAAGGCAGGGAAACGTGATTCTTCTCTCAGGTCCCTAAACTGTTCTTCTATCAAAATCCGGTTGAGAAATACCAGTCACAGGAAATGATTTCTTGATCCCAGATGTTTAATGTAAAGTTAATATAAATTTCTATTAGTGGAGATTTTTGATGATTTATTTTATAGTGATATTAAATGAAAGGCTGCTTACATATCCTTTGGAATCTACTACCATAAACAGATCAAGCTCAGTAAAAGAAATGCATATATCAAGAATGAACTCTCCACGTTCATCAGAAAGTAAACACAAAAGTAAACACAAAAAGACAGATGAAACTGTCAGTCTGTGAAGAAACATCACAGCATTTATAAAGTACTAGAGTTGCAAAGACCATGCTTCTTCATCTGCATTAAAGAAATAGTTTGAGAAATAGGGCTACAGAAAGGTCCTTCAAACTGCTTGATGGTGGAGAAAATTCTTTCTGAAAATTGATCTCTGTATAAGAGCAGTGATACTTTATAATAAAAAGTAAGATACAAGAAAAGATTTTAATAACTAATATAAGCTGGGTAAGGTTGATAGGATGATTTTAACCATGCTTTAAAAAATTACATTAATGGCAGATTACACTGGTCTGGGATAATTTGATTTTAATTATTAGCGAATATTATCTGTGAAAATAAATGAATGTGAAACAAATATCTTTGTTTTTTGCATCTATAGTTCTGAGTGCCTCCACCATATTCAGAGGATGTTTTCCAAAATACTTTTTGGAAATGATGAGGTTCATAAAGGAAGGGTTGAGAAAGGAACAATGTTCATTGGAAAGCACCAAAGAAGTTTTTAAGCCAATCAGAATCAAGAAAGTTGAACCAATAAGAAAAGATTCTGATTGCAAAAGTTATATGATGGCAGTCTTCTGATAATATCACAATGTAGCACAAATTGTTAATCATCAAAGACTGGCACACAAATTTACCTCGTGTGATTGCTGCATTAAATGCTACTTAATTCAGCTTCTAAGATGTTCTTTTCAAAAGCCAGTGCTTTGCTGTTTGTTCAGTTCAAAGAGAAACTCTGGTAAAAATGCCTGCCACAAGGAAAAATCAAAGAAAAATGGCAGCCATGATGAAAAATCAAGGAGATATGAAAACCGTCTATAAGTTGATCTACTGTTACTTTCAGGCTGGAAAAAAAAGAATTAGGAAAAAGTTAAAATGAATCAGTGAGAATCAAAGAAAAACAAGTCAACAAAACTTCCAGGACATTTTATCTGTATATTTATTCTTTATGTAGATATTTCTCAGCCTTTTATAACTATCTTTTTAACTTTTTATTCTCTCTTTTGCTCTGTTTACTATTTTAATTCATTTGCAAGGTGCAAATACTTACACGCACACACATGCTCACACATACACACATACATATACATACATACATACATGCATGTACGCACACGTGCCCATACTTGCATATACATACACACGTTCGCACACGCATATACATACACACTTGCACACACACATATACATACACACATGCAGATACATATACACACACACGTGCACACACTCACACCCACAGAAACTAGATAATTTCTTTGATCTAATATGAAATGTTGAGGCTAATTCGCTTAGTTTATTTATATTTATCTGCTTTCTGTAAATTTTCCTTTTGCTTTTGATAATGATTTTCTATCAATTGCCAACAATGGAAAGTTTTGGAGAAAGCCAACCATCCGTATTCATAAACATTTACTATTCAGCCATGTTGGAAATAAACAAAATGAAAAAAAGAAAAACTGTTCTTCCAATCTTTTATTCATAAAAGCAATTAATTAAAAAAGTAAGGAGCTTCCCATTTAAATGAATTTGATTCCTGAGACTAAAATAGATAAGGATAGGTCTGGTTAGTCACTCAATAGAAATTGTCGCATGACCAAAGTCTTTTGGTAGCATGCCTTGTTGGGTGTGAACAATTAAAAAATCGGAAAAAGGGGTGATCAATGAATAAGTCACTTCTCTCACCCTTTGTTAGCCAGTAATCACTAAAAAGTCCAAATTTTCCAAACACTGCTGGATACAAACTAAGTGATCAATTTAGCATAAACTTACATTGTAAATTAAAACCCCTGCTAAAAACTTATTTTTGGGGTGAAATTTTCAAAAAACAAAGTTTTTTTTCAAAAACAAAAACATTTCTTTCTAGACATCATCATCATCATCATCAGCCATTGTAAGTCCACATTCCCATCTCCTTCCATGACTGCCTATTTATGCTAACCTTTGCCAAGTCTTACCAGCAAATCTTTCTATCTTGTCCCTCCATCTTGTGTCTGGTCTTTTCCTACTTCGTTTACTGTCCCATGGGCACCAATCAGTTAGTCTTTTCCCCCCCATCTATTGTCATCTCTCCTTGCTAGGTGACCAGCCCATCTCCATTGTTGCTGCTTAATTAGTTGTACAATATCTTCCACACTAGTCCTCTCTCTGATCCATGTTGATCTTTTTCTATCTCTTTTCTAGACATAATAATAAGTAACTGGTTAAATTTTCAGCCCTCTAAGCTCCATTAGTGTGGCCTGTATGCGTGACACATACATAGCCAGACAGACAGAATCACTTAAAAACTGAAGAAACCTATGCTGACTATGTTGACAGTTTTGGTAGATGGTTTCTAATATTTGAACTCTTTGATATTTTTTTATTTTGAGGAATTAAAACAAAGCAAACCTTTCCTAATATTTCAGGTTGGATTTTGGAGAAGACTAAACGGTTCCCTTTGAGAAAAATAAAGATTCAGCACAGCAACATAAGCTGGAAAAATATGAAGATCTGCAAGATCAATGTATGAGGAACGGGTGGACAACCAATATATGTCCGATTGAAGTCGGGTGCCAAGGTTTTGTTGCCAACTTGGCCTCGACATACCTGACAAGACTTGGATTATCATCAACCGAGAAAAGAAAATCTATCAGGATGCTCCAACATCAGACAGGGCTACATCTGCATGCATCTGGCACTCCCGCACTGTGACAGAGAACCAACATTGCTGAGGTACTGGTACCTATGCGCCCTCGGTTAGTGGTAATGACTCTTCGGCCCTGAAACCATGCCTGACCCCAGGGTCATCATCTGATGAGGGCTTTGTGGGTGGCTGCTGTTTTCACAGATTTCCTTCCTTTTTTGTTTAAAGACACATCGACTCTTGGTAGGTCATTTAGTGCCGAATTCAGTAGGGGGGGAGGGGATCCCATGTCCCTGTGACTAGAGACTTGAGGGGGGAGAATCCCAAATCCCTGTCACTGAGACAAATGCCACGAGGACCGGGATAAAGTGGGGGGTGGAGGGTGGGGGTGGATGAATCCTGAGCATGCTAATGATGATTGCTTCCTGACCAGCTGGCCAAGATATCCTGTGCAACTTCTCCCAGGATGATACCCGAGCATGCCACAAGGACCCCCAAAGGGCCGTGTTTCTCTGAACTTCGAGGCCATGGTAGTTTTGAAGAACAGATACTACACTTTGATCTTAGCCAAAAGGCAGCGAAGCGATTCCTGTTTTCGCAGCAGTTGTTATATGAATTTATTTAATCTTCAATGCTTGAATAAGAAAGTCTGTTATGATAAAATGCTTTGGCATTTCTGTATTTAAAGCTCAAGAAATTGTTTTTTTTATTATTAAAATGAAAATAACAAGTCTGGTTAGTCACTCAATAGAAACCAACGTCTTTTGGCAGCATGTCATGTTGGTGGTGATCAATTAAAATATAGGAAAAAGGGATGATCAATGAATAAATTACTTCTCTTACCTTTTGTTGGGTGGTGATCACTAAAAAAGTCAAAATTTTTGAATGCTGCCAGACACAAACTAAGGGACCAATTTAGCATAAACTTACATTGCAAGTTGACCCCCCCTTAAAACCTTATTTTGGGGGGGATATTTAAAAAATAGACATGATAAGGAGTAAATATTTAAATTTTCAGCCCTCTAGCTCTATTGGTGCAGCTTGTACGCATGAAACATACATTCATGCATAACCAGCCAAACCAACTTAAAAACTGAGGAAACCTATGTTGACAGTCTTGACGGTTTGGTAGACATCCATGCCTATTAACGAAATATTGATTATCAATAAGTTTATTTATCAGGAATTTTATTTTCTGTATTTTAAAATTGTCTGCAAAGCACAGTTATTTTAGGAACAGGAGTAAATAGTCTTGAGCAGCAGGACAAATCATCTAAGCACCATGTTTCACTTGGTTCAATTTTAGGTATTTTTTGCTAAATTGGTCAAAGGCATAAAGGAAAAAACTGTTTTCCAGTTGTGAAAATATAAATAAATATTTAAAAAACACAGAGATGAAAGAAAATGGAAGGTCCTGTCAAATTTAGATTAGTACCAAATTACCTAATTGATTTTGTGCATATTTCTTTATTACTTTTGGTAAAGTGCTTTTCTTATTTTATTTGCTTCTTTATCTAATTAATGCTTGATTTTTTGCAAGCAAATTATTTCGATATAATTTGATTTCAAGAACATATATAAAAAGAAAATGTATATCATCATAAAATATACATAACAAGTATGAATATAACAATAAAGACATGAAAATCTTCACAGGCATCTATATAAGTATGGATGCACATACCCATACACAAATTCATGCATACATTTTTGGCATATAATCCAGTTCAGCCATCATTTCCTTTCACATTCATGAAATTTTGCTTCTGTAACATCAAAAGCATCTTAATTATATTTAAGTGGTCAAAAAATGATTTTATTGTGAAGACTATCCTTTTAAGAACATAGGGTGTATGTAATTAAGTCCATATGCCTAATTGATATGCTGTATCAGTGTGCGTATGTGCATGTGTGTGCATGTGAGTATGTGTGTGTGTGTACAGAAAATAGAGATATTTTTATTTTAGGTGAGAGAGAGAGAGAGAGAGAAAGGGAGAGAGTGAGAGAAAAAGGGAGAGAGAGAAAGGGGGATCGGTTGATACAAACTGGCATTTTAAATAAATGAATCGACATGCAGATTTTCTCCATTTATTCAGAACTCTGACACATATGATTGTCTGAAACCAAGTGAAGGTATATTTATTCATCTCATTTCTAAAAAAATAAAGAAAGTAAGATAAATGGTAAATGAGTAAAATAGTCAGTGGTGTAGTACTGTGGGAACAGCGTTCTCTTATTTTGGGGAGGAATGGCATTCCCTCGCAATCTGTATACTGCTAAAATTCCCTCTTTGAACAATACACTGATAAGAGAAATTAGCTAGTATATGTCCAAATACTCATCCCGGCCTCCCAAGTACTAACCATGATTGATACCGTTAACTTTGGTGGTCAGACAAGATCCAACGCTTTCAGTGTGTCTTGATCGTAAGCCATATCCCTCTTTCTATAAAATTTAACAATTATTCTTTTGATTCTAGCGCTCTAACTTAGTCATTTAAAATGTTTTTAGTTGAGGTTTTTAATCAATAATTTATTTATGATATTATTGGCTTTGAATTACTTTGAAAATTCTACTTGCGATTCTTAGTGAAGGTTCTGGAAGGTTCTATTTCATCTTTTCTCATGATAAATATTTTCCTGCGTGCAATATTTTAGGCTGACAAAATAAATGAAGATTGCAATTGAAGTTATTGAAGTTGAATAGAAGAGAATGAACAGTAGGACTACATAAAGTGAATTAGGTGATGGGAAGTGTAAGAGAAGGCAGACCCCCAAAGAGGAGACGACAGACAGAAATGGAGAAGAAATAAAGGAAGCAATGGAAAAATTGGGGGGAGGATGAGGAGGAGGAGGAGGAGGAGGAGGAGGAGAAGAAGAAAACCAAGGTAAAAAAAAGAGGGGAAGGCATAATAAAAAGCAAAGAAGAGATAAGATCAGAAAGTGATAATTGGTATTTTATCAATAGACACATTAATTCCATTAATCAATTATTTCATCAGAAAGAGGATGAACATAAGAAGGAAATGAAGAAGGAAAAATGTGAATGAAAACAAAACTGAGGAAGTTTAAGTTAAAAAGGCCATGGGTGGGGGGAAGAGAAGACCAGTTTTGGAAGCCGATGGAATGTTAGAGAATGTGAAAAAGAAAATACCTTGAAGGCTGTTTCATCAGTAAACAGATTAACTGAATATTTTACCCATTTGCTAACATATTTTGCAAACAAATTGATAGCATCAAGCAAGACACACTTGAATTGTGTCTTCTGAGATCAATATAATGCACTTACCTTGGATAAATAAAACATTATTATGCTGCCAGATCTTTGGAAGAAAATATAAATTCTGGAAAAAGATGAGATAAAAAATTATCTTAATTTGAATCTATTCATTTTCCATGAATAAAAATGAAATAATGAAATTCACATGCCAAATTGCAATTACTAGAATACATTTAATTATGTCGTCGATCACCATTGAGTACCAATTATAATACAAGTTTATGAAACCAAATTTGTTTAATAAAAATTATTCTATTTTTAAGTTACTCTTATAAAAGGAGAAGGATAAAACTTTGTGGTTTCTAAAACTAGTCATGTTGGTGTAAACATGGTTTATTACATTTCAAACCAATGAACTGGAGATGCCCACATGGTTAGGTAACAAACCAATATATCTAATGGATTATATAGTATTAACCAGCAATAATAAAATATCCTGTATAATTGATCTAATCTTTTGAATTTCTGAATTCATGTATTCAGCAGTGCACAGGTAGACTCCACTAGTATAGAGATACCTCTACAACAGTGGTTCCTAACCAGGGGGGAATTCCAGTCTAGAAATAGGGTTTTCTGAACTTCTATCTTTCAAGTCGAAGGTTTTAAATAAGCTCCAAATGGAGAATGATTTAAGATGTGCTCTCTCACTAATACTAATAGACCCACAAATCAAAGAACAAGTTGCAAAAAAAACAAGAACAGAGATCACATTGATGTGTATATCAGTTACAATAGCAGAATTCTTATTTTTTTGTAATGAATTGGAATTTCAAATGATGTGTACTAATTATTTTTGCTTGCTTTCTTTGAGTAACAAATACACAGCAGCAGCTGTACAATTATAAAATTAAACTAATTCTTAGTATGAATCTGTCTAATTATATGTAAAATAAAGTTATTATTTGAAATGATTCTTTGTTGCAACTTAATAAATGGAATGGGGGAGAATACTAGTAATCTTATTGACAAAAGTGGGGAACGACTCGAAAAGATTAGGAATCACTGCTCTACAACATAAGAGGGTGGATCAATAAGTCCGCAGCCAAAAAGCTGAATTTTGATCTGAAATTTTCACTAATGTTCAACCTCTGTGATCTATGGAGAAGTGTTGTTTACTAAAGTGCACAAACAAACAATTGAAAGCTAATGGAATTGTCAAAAAACGTTTATCAGAATAATTCCTATTTAAACAGATTTATGTGGCACGAAAGACAAATAAGTTTTTCAAATTTTGTGATACTACTTCTTCACAATATTCTTTTATGTAGTTAAACGGGTCTGGATTCTACATTTCCTCCTTGTTATGATTGAATTAAATTTAATGTTGATGATTGCGGCATCCTTGTTTTGATTAAATTAAAACTACATATTTATTTATTTTGTGGAAAAAAGAAAAGGAAAAAAGAGCTCCATATAAACAATAACCATAAAAAAGGTTTTATCAGATCAATGCTCAGATGCAGGAGATCTCACTTGAATTCATATTTAAATGAATTAATGTGGCATGAAAAACACGTGCGCCATAAGTTTTTCAAATTTTGTGATACTGTTTGTTCAATGGGTCTGGATTCTACATTTCCTCCTTGTTAAGATTAAAATAAATTAAATTTTGATGATTGCGGCATCCTTGTTTTGATTAAATTAAAATGAATTTTGATTAAATTAAAACCATGTATTTATTTATTTTGTGTAAAAAAAGAAAAAGAAAAAAGAACTCTGTAGAGACAATAACACGTGATGTCATATACTTTGATTTCTAAAAATGTCCACTTCTGACTTGAATCAGTTTTGGGGTCTGGATTCTACATTTGATCCTATACTACCAGGGTATCAGCCTGCTTTCAATTGTTGGCAAAATCCTTTTGAGGGATCTACTGAACAAACTAGTGTTTACTGTTGCTGGAGACCATCTTCCTGATGGCCAGTGTGCTTTTAAAGCAATCCTGGCACCACTGACATGGTTTTTGTCCTGAGGCAGATCCAAGAATAGTGTCCAGAGCCCCCAAAAGGATTGTATGTCGATTTGACAAAGCCAATCAACACTGTGAGCAGGGATATGACTTTGGAAAATCCTGGACAAGTTTGGTTGTCCCCCGAAAGTTTCTCATCATGGTCATCCAATGCACAGTAAGATTTGTCAGTGTGTTTTAACATCCTGTCATGATTGCTAATGCCTTGAAACAGGAGTGTGTCCCCATTTCAACAGTGTTCCCAATATTCTTCTTATGTCACTGAAATAGCTTACTGGAGCTTGGAGATGAGGGCAACATGTACATCTGCTTTTGCACAAAATGTCAGTCTGTTTTAATATGAGGCCGCTTCAGGCTCAAACAAAGACTATGGAACAGCTGGACAGAGGGCTTCCATCAGCTGATGATGCAGCCCTAGTCACTCACTGTCAGCATTCCAGCACATCACATCTAATTTTGCAGAGGCTACATAAATCTTTGGTGTTGAAGTCAATCTGAAGTAGACTGTAATCCTCCATCAGCCTGCACCTTAACAGGAATATCACCCAGTATCTCTATCAGCCAGAGAGAACTGAAAACAATCTGGGAGTTTACCTACTTGGGGTGTCTCATATCTTCTGAAAACAAATAAAGAAATAAACAATAACCTGGCTAAGCAAACAAAGTCTTTAGCAGACTGTACAATTGTGTCACGAGAAATAAAAACCAGAGGAAAGACACAAAAATAAAAGTCTACAAAACTCTCATGCTGACCACCCTCCTATATAATATTAAACTGTTGGTCATCTACTGCTGTCACCTACACCTACTTGAACACTTTCATCAGTGCTACCTCCATAACATTCTTAGTATGCACTAGAGAAACTTCAAACTACCATCACTGAAATCCTCAAGATTGCAAAAGTTACAAGCATAGAGGCCTTGCTCCATAAGATACATCTACACTGGGCAGATCATGTGTTGAGGAAGGGAGAGTGCCATCTACTAAAGGTTTTAATATTTAGTGAACTGTCGATGGACCAGTAAGACAAAGGAGATCAATGGAAAATATACAACGTCTCCTTAAAGAAGGCTTTCAACTCCTGTGGCAGTGACTACCACCATTGGATAACACAAGTTGCTGACAAGAAAACATAATAACAATCTTCAAGGCTTTTTCAGAAAGACTACAGAACCAGTGTTCAAGAGAAGAAACAGAGCCATAAACATGTGTTTGGAGTAGAAATTCACCCTTATACTACTTTCCAAACCTTCATCTTCAGGTGCTATGGCAGGACATACCTGTCTTGTATTGGTCTTATCAGTTATTAAGTGCTGCATCACAAGTGGAATGCCTTCTTATATCCGTGTTTGTTAAGCAAAAGCCAACAGAAACTGCCAAGGTAACATATTACTCACCAACTTGAATTATGTCAAAACCTGCTTGGCCGAGTAACTCCATTCTCTTTTGATACCAGTCAACTCACTCACCATTATCTTAATTCAATATTACTGATGCTCAGTGATTCACTATAATATTGACAAAAAGAAAATCAATGTTGGAAACTTGGCAAATGAACAAAGTTGAAAATGACATTATAATCATAATCATATAATTATCTTCATAACAGAAAAAAGCAACCATGAACATCAATTTGAATTATAAACTATTTAATAAGTAAATTATCAAAAATAATTTTCTGTTTTCTGCTAAGATAAATTTAAGGCCTCCATTTTGTCATGATATCTGTTTTCTGTGATTTTAAATACTATAGATTTCACCGAAAGCTTTTAAAATTTGCAATATATGGTCAGGTGGGAAATTAGTTTAAAGAGATAAGAATGGGGAATTGTGATCAATAACTGATAAAGTTTTAAAATAATGTGGAAAAGCTGAAGCAGCAGACATCACAAGCAGAAAGAACTCAAAAGAGAAGATAATGAAGAAAGGAAAAGAAAGAGATTGGGAAAAGAGTGAATATTAAACTAACATTGATCCAACATTATTTCTCATCAATCCATCTTTTACTTATTTTCTTTTTACCTTTTTTTTTGATTTCTTAAATGACTCCATATTGTTTATTCAAGGATAAGGATAAAAAAAAACTGTAAAATATGTTAGACTTTTATTACTTTAAAAAAAATTAGTTTAAAACATTATTGCAATCCATGAAATATTGGCTTTTCTAAATTTTTTTAGTCTATGCAGGCAATCAGAAAGGTGAAAAGTTTAATTCCAAGAATTCTTTCAAAAAGATTATCTGAAACATTTTTAGGTACTCTTTTCACAATAGAAAACCACTGACAATTTTCAATTATTAATAATTTTTTACGTATTTATTTCATCTTATTTCTTTTTCTTTTTATTGCAACTCCCAGATCATCGTTCTATGAAATTCAAACACTATTACATCAAATAATACTAGTGTAAAATATAAACAGACAATAGTGGTGGAGGACATTTGGAGAAGTTAAGAATGTAGCTATATGGCTTAATTTGCATGTCTTTGGCCCAATAATTTTTAACATATTTATTTCACCTTATTGAATGTAGCTATATGACTTAATTTGCATGTCTTTGGCTCAATAATTTTTGATATATTTATTTCATCATATTTCTTTTGCTTTTTATTACAACTCCCAGATCATTATTCTATGAAATTCAAACACTATTACATCAAATAATACTAGTGTAAAATATAAACAGACAATAGTGGTGGAGGGCATTTGGAGACATGAAGAATGTAGCTATATGGCTTTATTTGCATGTCTTTGGCTCGTTCGCCTTGGTCATCTAATCAGCAAGGGTCTGTCAGAGAAAGACAGGCTCCCAAGGATAAGGGATTTGAGTTTGAATCTCAGCAGAGGCTTATTCTTTTACAGCCTAATACATAAACAAATCCAGAATGTAGTTGTAACATAAAGAAAGTATTATCATATCTTTGGAGAAGGGTGCTTCACAAAAACAAGCAAAGAAAGAAAAATTCAGTGTTCATAGTTAAGAGATCTTCTATTGTAAAAGTTGTATTTCTTTTATGAATTTAATGCTGATGATTCAGGATATCAACAAGAATTATTGATTGATTGATTGTTTTGTTTAACGTCACATCGACCCGTGGTGGGTAATTCAGTAGGGGGTGGGGGGTCCCCATGTC
>VCCN01005916.1:3346688-3359270 GCA_006491835.1 Architeuthis dux | reverse complement strand
GGGGCCCGTAGCAAATGCTACTTTTGCTACATAGTTAATCCGATACTGTATATTGGCTCAATAGAAATAATCCCATTTGCATTTTCTCCAGAAAATGTTCATCTGTACACTTTGCATGTAGTATTATCTACCAGATTTGTAGTAAGCAGATTTATATATTTCCTGATTTACTGTGCGGATCACTAAGGTTTTACTTGCATAAAATTACTTCTGTAGCCTTTGGTGTAAAATGTTCCAAATAATTTTCAAAAGCGAATTTCCCCCCAAAATGAAAAGTTAGAGGATGAATATTGATCAAACCCTGTTGGCATATCTATCCCACCATTCTTTAGGGAAAAGTAATGATAAAATCCCAAATACAAAGTTAATACACATACAAAACAATTGTACATTATGTTTGTGATCATTAAAAATTGTACTTCCATTTGTAATTGTAGTAGAAAGGGGGAGGGGAAAAACACAGACCCAGTTACGATGCAATGAGTCCAACAGCACGTCAATGTTGCAACACTGGAACAATTCCTTCAAGGGGCACTTTCTCACTTATCACAAACTCTGAGTGGCTACAACATCATTCACAGTATAAGTCCCAAACACGATTCAAACGTGGTGAGTCAACTGCCAAGCCCTCGCCACCCGGGCCTGTTATAGCCAGCAACTTGCCACATCTGGGTTGCTGGTGCTCATCATACGGGTCACCCCCATTCCACTTCGTCCATATAATTCGGCAACCTGTTTCACTCGGCTTTTGCTTGCCGTACCTCAAGCAGGTCATTTCCTCGGGCGAGTCCATTTCCACTTCGTCGCCACAGTAATATTAATATTTTCCTTATATCCTCTATTTATGACAGTCAAGTTTTACTTTGAGTAAATATAATGTGCTTGGATTTGTTATAATGTTTGGTTGAAGAAGTTTATTACCAATGTGATATTCACCATTGGCTAAGAAAGTCATAGAATTCATAATCTGTAATATTATTCTGCTTGTTCCTACCTTTGTTTGAATGTTATGCTTTCAGTAATAACATAAGGGAAACATTCCTTCAGTTATGACATTAGATATTGCTAAACAATCCATATGGCATGAATTGTTGAATGTGAGCAACAATATTGTTTTGTGTGTAACACTTTTCAATAATACACACAGATACGACACTCTGATTCTAGGCAGAAGTGCCAGGGAATGACACCTTGATCCTAGGCAGAGTGCACAGATATGCTGATCTTGGGCAGAAGTGCCAATCCATATGTAAATAATACAATCATTTTAACGGGTACTATGCTAGTTTCATATTATTTGTAATACTTATTATTACTTCAATATATCATTTCCCAGATTACTTATTATTGTTACATAGGTTAGATTACATCCCTTTTTCTGGTCGGCAGATTTGTGGGAGCTGATAAAACGATGACAACGTATGGGAAATTTTTTATTGAATTCGATACCATTCCTGAAACTGGTATTGCTTATTGGAAGCTATAATAATTTAAAATCTGATTCTTTTTAAACAAGCCTGAAAGTCAGACCATAGATGCGTGCGTACTCTGCGTTTCACTTTCATATATAGAAGAAGGGGGAGGAATAGAGAGGTGGTGGGAGTTTTTTGGTATGTCAGTCAGTCAGTCAGTCAGTGATGGACATTGCTACTAGAGATGCTCGCGCATCTAAAAGGTTTTTGATATTTAAATACACTGAATATTGTTTTAAAGAATCAACTTAAAAAACATTTTGGCAGTATGTAACTAATATATCAGAGTTAATGTGCGATAAAGATAAATATTTTATGTTATTCAATTTTGCTTCAAATATATTTCATATTTCACATTCTTTGTTCTTGTGGCAACAGTGTTTGTTCTAAATCTTAATATCATAACTCTGTTTCCTCAAACACACCTTGTATTCCTTTTACAATTTTTGCTGCAATTTCCTTCTCATCAGTGTTCTCCACTTAGTATGCTGAAGCCTGGAATTATTCCAATGAAACATAAACATATACTCCAAATTCCCAAATTATGCCAAATTATTTCTCCCTGACAATAATTACTTGCTTATTCTCTGTAAATTCCTCATAGCAGCAGACAATTATGCACAGCTATAACTAATCTCTAAAGTATACAAATGCTTCCTCATACTTTCATACATCTTGTGATTAATCATATTAGTGAATAGAAGATATTAATTCTTTCCATCTTATATGGGTTTTGGCTATTCCTTGAAGGGTACTAAGTGAAGAGCCTAATTCAGACTTATTTCTTTTTAGATATTGGTTTTTCAGTGAAGAGCTACCTACCTATGGTTTAAGTTTTGGTGTTACCAAAGTTACAGTTTACTATAGTTTCGAACCATTTAAAAATGTATGTTCTACTAAAGGATTATAAATAAAAACATTGGCACATCGACTCTTGGTGGGTCATTTAGTGCCGAATTCAGTGGTGGGGGGTATCACATGTCCCCGTGACAAGAGACTTGAGGGGGGAGAATCCCAAATCCCTGTCACTGAGACAAATGCCAAGAGGACCGGGATAAAGGGGGCGGGAGAGGGGTGGAGACCCCAAAAGCTTCTCAGGACGAATCCTGAGCATGCTAATGGTGATCGCTTCCCGACCAGCTGGCCAAGATATCCTGTGCAACTTCTCCCAGGACGATACACGAGCATGCCACAAGGACCCCCCGAAGGGCCGTGGTTCTCTGGACTTCGAGGCCATGGCGGTTTCGAAGGACAGATACTACACTTTGATCTTAGCCAAAAGGCTGCGAAGCGACCTCTTATTTCAGTGGCTCTCAAGTCACAGAACTGGTGATTTAAAAAATGTTAATGCTTAATGGATATATTTTAGGGAATCAGTTTTGCAATTATTTAATTCAAAATATAGTTTTATATCATAGTTTACAGAAATAGGAAATCATTTGCATTAATATGATGTTCTTCTAAAAGTTCTTTTGTTCTTCTTTGATTAACAGTTGGGTAAATCGGTATTGGTCTTTTCTCAAGAATTGCATATCTTTTCTTTCTTAATAATGCTACCTCATATTTTCAGTCAGTGAAATGGCAAGTAGCCTGAAATCTCAGCAAATCTTCATGGACAAGGTTTAATTTGGTGAACAACTCTTAGCAGAGGCATAGCTAGAGATTTGGGGGCCTGGGGGTCTTGGCTCCTTAAGGGTCCCCCTCCATCATTTAATGAGATTTGTCAATAAATGCAGTAGGTGAACTGCTTATAAAGATTTTGGGGGCCTCCTCCATTGGCAGCCTGAGGGGAGCGTTTTCAAATAGCCCCCCTCCTCCCCTTCATCTTGCCTCTTACTTTTAGGTTGAGTTTTCAAAAGTGGCAAACAACTCTTAAGGCCCCTTTTCTCTGTTCTCCTCACAGCTTCCCTTTGTCAAATTGCCCTTTGCTTGCTGTTGTTTCCTTGACCTCTATCCTTTCTGCAGCACCAAAACGATCCAGGCATATTGCATGCACAATCGCACTGAAAGGGTGCAGTTTGTCCCTGGTTGAACCTTCCAAGCTACAGAACAAACGATGGTTCTTGATTAACCACTCTCCATCTGCTGTCATTAGCTCTCAGCTATTTAATACAATCTGCCTCTTCATATTTCCAGCTACCTTTGGATAGATCTCTTCTCTGGTAGTAATCTGGACAATACGCCCCCATGGCAGACTTATTGATCTCAATTAGATATTTGCATTGATGTTGATGAAGACACCTTGTTTTTGTTCAATGTATTTTCATGTCTTTTGCACTACTCAAAATACAGCCACACCCACATTGCATGTCCATGGACAGCCTAATTTTATTTTCCTGTGTTGTCAATGTGATGTATTTATTTTCTCCTTTCAGTACACAACAAAGGCATTATTCATTTTGTTGTGCTGTTGTAATTAAATGTGCTGTCATTGACTGAAACTCTACAGTGAAATGGGTTACCGATATGTATTTATGCTATACTACTGAAATGCATCTGCAGATAGATAGAGAGATGAACGAAACAGATAGATATGTTGTATAGTGGGGTGAATGTCCTGGACTTGGATAGAAAGGAAACTCGAAGACTTGCTTGTAAAAATATCTGGACATATTTTTATTTCATAGCATACATCTTTGCTGGCCGGAGAGTGAAGAGTAGGAGTGAGATGAGGAGAACCGTCAGTCTGTCCCCAACAGGGACAACGGTCTTGTGCCTTTCAGCTCTGCTGATGTCTGTCTCTTCTGGGTCCTGAGTTTTCTGTTCGGCTCTGCTCTGTGTTCGGGTCTGCTTTATAGGTTTCTCGAATGCCCACGCAGGTGTCATTGCCAGTACCCACATCCTGTTTTGGACACCCATGCATATACCTATTTCCTAAGGTTTCCGCACAGGTGTTGACCTGGAGATGACCCTTTTGTGGCAGCATATCATAACAGATAGATAGAGAGATAGATAGATATGTCTAAACTTAGATAGATAGACGTATACACACAGATATAAGAAGAGATGTTGTCAATGAAAATTTTCTTATAATCTTTGGAATGGCATTGTTATGTAATAGAGAGATTTATGAGTTCTCAGATCATTATGTATGACAAATTATTGAATTTAGAAGTTAATTGATTGATTGATTGTTTTGTTTAACGGCACATCAACTCTTGGTGGGTCATTTAGTGCTGAATTCAGTAATAATAACTGTGACTAGAGACCTGAGGGGGGAGAATCCCAAATCCCTGTCACTGAGACAAATGCCACGAGGACTGGGATAAGGGGAGGGGGGGTCCCCAAAGCTTCTCAGGACGAATCCTGAGCATGCTAATGGTGATTGTTTCCTGACCAGGTGGCCAAGATAACCTGTGCAACTTCTCCCAGGACGATACCCGAGCATGCCATAAGGACCCCCGAAGGGCCATGGTTCTCTGAACTTCGAGGTCATGGCGGTTTCGAAGGACAGATACTCCACTTTGATCCTAGCCGCATCCAAGATATCCTGCGCAACTTCTCCCAGAACGATACCCGAGCATGCCACAAGGAACCCCGAAGGGCCTTGCTTCTCTGAACCTCGAGGCCATGGCGGTTTCGAAGGACAGATACTACACTTTGATCTTAGCCTTAGAAGTTAAGCTGTTGTTGCAGTTGATGAGATTTCTTCTGCATAACATTTTGTCAGCTCGTTACTGTTTCACTAGTTTGTTGACTCATAACATTAGCAAGTCCAATTTTCAATGCAAATGCAATTATTTTAATTATTGGTCAAAAGAACTCAAGCATTTCTAATTATGATTGATACATGGAAAGCAGATTGAAAGATGATGAAACAATCAAGTTTAGAGGTTGCTTGTCACAACATTGATTTAAATTTAGGTACATATTGACATTGCTGAGGTCTGTATAGTCTGTTACCATGATGACCAGTGTGTACAGAACAAGAACCAGGGAAGTGCAGGCATGAAATTAGGAAGTAGAAAAAAAGGGAAGGAGAAAAGGAAAAGAGAATATCGATGAGAGAGAGAGAGAGAGGGAGAGGGAGAGAGAATGTTGAGTGAATGCTATGGAGAGTTAGGAGAGCTTTTAGTTGACATCTCAAATGGATGACCTATTATGTTCTGTGGAAAGAAGAGAAGATGGACTCAGATATTTTGTAATAATTCTGGCACAAGACTGTAATCATCAGATTGCACTGTACATATGAAATCCTAATAAGGTATAATAATGAATAAATTATACAATGCATGAAAAACTACTTGAACAAAGGAGGAACGAACAACATTACCTTGAATCATGCATAAAATTTCATTATACAGGAAAGCAAAAATTACTGCATCATCATCATCACTGTCCTCTTCCTCCATCACCTTCTCATCATCATCATCATCATCATTACAGCCTGGATGGGTTACCAATATGTATTTATGTTATACTACTAAAATGCATCTGCAGATAGATAAATAGATAGACTGAGCTCTTTATTCTCCTACTGATAAACACAATCAGTAATCACTACTCATTCACCAGAACGTAAAACAGCGCTGGTTAAAGAGAAATATACAGTTGGTGCAAGTTTTATGTTTTCTGTGTTGCATTTACTAGCCCATTCAGCTATCTGTTTTCACCAGTTACAATAATTTTCTGGCGTAAAAGTTGGTAAATCAAATTCAATGTGGCCAACTTCGGCCGTATTGTTTTTTTTGTTTCGTCTTCGGAAATATCAACGTTCATTTTTTCTGTTTTAAAATCGTCTGTCATTTTGTTTTTTTGTTTTTAACTACGCTCCTGCTATCAATGTAAGCTTGGGTTAATGACAGATATTAACAGATAGATAGATAGATAGATAGATAGATAGATAGATAGATAGATATGTCCAAACTTAGATAGATAGACATATACACACAGATATTAGTTTTATTTTAAAAGGATATTTCTGGTTTGTTTTGTAAAAGAGATTGTAGTACTGATCTAAAATTTTTTGTTATGCATTTAAGACAGTTGGGAGAAAATGATTTTCTTACCTTAGTCCAGTAAATCAGAAAAGTAATATGTTTGTAGATGAAGAAAAGCAATTTTTTCAGTTTTGTCCTTGACTGGGTGTCCATCAAATTTTCCATGTTGGTGTGAATAGATGTTTTTATTCTATTGAAAGTTTCAGGGTACATTCCATTCTTGAGACACTTAGCAGTAAATGATCTAGATGTAAAGAAATAGTTGGATTGAAACTGTATAACACCTTTCTTTGAGTCTATTGAAAGGAAAGAGAAGAAAGACAACAAGTAAATGGTGGAGATAATGAAGGTGGTGTTACAGGTTGAAAGCAGCAAAATAGCCAAGGCAAATCGCCTGGGAAAACCAAGGCCTCTACTGTTAAAAATGAGGGATGTGGAAGAAAAATGGAAGTTCTTGAATAAGGTCAAATAGGCAGGCGAGCCAGCAGTTTCTATCGTGCACCCCCGCCCATTCTACATTTAGGGTACCAAAATGTTCCTTAGGATGTTTTCTTTCAGAAAAAAGATGTTCCCAAAAAAAAGTTGGGAAGAACTACCTCATTTGTATAAAACAAAATGGCCACCAGCACATACCAAAAAAGACAGAATTTCATATCTCATCTCCCAGTTGACATATCTGAGTACTTTAAAAAGCTAAATCATGGTTTTCAGACATGATGAATTCAAAAATACACTTTATTTTAACATAAAATAATTAATTTACAAGGAAAGTTCAATAGCTTGATAGATAGAAATCAGATAGTATTTAATATAATTTGTTTTTAAAAAGTGATATTTGTTAGTTTTATGGAAATCAAGATTTTTTTACTGAATTTTTATTTGAAATATGGAAATCTTAAAATCTGATTTTTTTAAACATCTAGATTTCCTTTTATAAATCCAGATTTCATTTTGTACTTAAATTGTATATTTATATGTATTTAAAATTTTGCTTTATTTAATCGCAATATGTGTCCTGATAAAATTCTTTCCTCTTTCTTTGAATTTGACAACCATCCTTCAATGAACATTTCTGATCTTCCATCACAACCACTAATCAGACAAAGGGGTGTGATAATACAACTATTCTTAACAGACACCCTTATAGACAACACACACCTTATTTCCATGACAACAGCTAAATTTAACCTGACAGACACAATGTAAGGGTCCAGTTTAGCATTACATTTACATTGTAAATTGAAGCACTTATTAAATTGAAATGGTTCTTTGGATGGTTGAACTCCTTCTTGTTATTTGTGTTGTAAACACAACGTTAAATTAAAATCCGAGTGTGATGGGTTAAACAGAAATTATGCTTAATGGGGGGTAGCCCTTATAGCGCATGGCCCTGGTGTTTCTGTGTCTTTGTTCTGTCGGGTTTGGATTTGTTGAGAAGTGGAAGCCACATCGGGTTGAAATCCGCGCTTGTCTGGCTAATGCATTTAGTCGACATTTTGATGTGAGCTGCCTCTTTGATTTTTCGCTGCTTCCAACATCGTTCTCTGTCAATAATCTGGACTTCCTCCCTTCCACTTTACAACACAAATAACAAGAAGGAGTTCAACCATCTGAAGAACCATTTCAATATTAATGACCCTTCTCAAAACTATAGAAAAGAACCATTTCAATATTAATGACCCTTCTCAAAACTATAGAAAATAACTTATTAAATTCTTTTGAATTTTCAAAAACTAATATGCTAAAAACATGCTCCGAGGTCCCATTAGTAACCTCAGAAATTTTGGTGGTTATAGCTCTAGCCATCCTTGAATTATGCAAACACAGATTGACAGACAGACATTTGGTGAAAATAAGATTAATGTAATTTGTGTAACAAATTTGCTCAAACCTGGTCAGTGATTGCTGGAAAAGAAATAAGAGAAAACACTCAGATTTTTCATTTCTATTCTTCATGAATTTATAACAAATTGGCCGCTATGGTGGTTAGAGGAAAAGGTCAGAGGCTTCTTTGTATCTCCAGACTTCTGATATAGCAAGGTCAGTGCTCTGTTTAGAAAAGTCAAACCATGACCAAAAGAAAGATTAGCAAATAAAATCCAATTTCAAAAACTGAATCCTGGATCTCTAGCTTGAATAAACATTGATCAGCCTGATCAGAGATTAATATATATATAATCTTTATTATAGGAATACACATAAGCATAATAACTACAAGCAATCCCTCGTGAACATATACCCATGCAGATATAAAGTTACATTCCTATGTGCACGAAATATATGCACACATTTCCCCTCTATTTTAGATATTCATAATCATACGTATACACAGATAAATCCACATAAATATGTATTATATGAATATGCAGATTCACTTGCAAATAAAAGTATATTTTGAATACATATATAGATGTATATAAGTAGCCATATATATGTATATATTTAAGCACACATATTGAATATTCTTATGTACAGAATATAAAGCCCAGACATAAACAGCACGGAAGCATGCACACATACACACACACACACATACACACACTCAACACACACACACACACACACACATTTACGCAAAGAAATATATAATTGGAATGTCATCCACACTATCCCATATGTAGACATTCATAAATACATGTGTTTGTATTTGATAAATAAAATGTTCTGTCATCATGAGGGGTAAAACAACCCGACAAGTGACGCAGGCCGATCAGAATTTGTCAGGGAGAGCGTGCACACGCTCAACCTCCACCCTATTTAATTTATGAAATCTCTATAAAATATCTTTTGCTTTCCTGTATTGTTACATTTCAAGTTCTTTCTCCCTGGCAACTCCAGGTACCCCTGCTAGTATCTAATATTCTCTCTAGATATAAATGCTTATATGTATATATTGTCAGAGAAAGAATTGCAGGTCAGTTTAATCCCAAATTTGATTGATTTCAGATTTGGGCAACAAGAGTATCCATTTATAATCTGTTCATCCTTCTTATTCCAGCTCTCTTAGGATGCGGCAAGCTGTTTACATGTGGCCAAGGGTTGACCTTTTAAACCAAAAGAAACAATCAGAAATAGATAAGCAGTATTCACTTTGTAACAATCTCCTATGTTCTGCTAGCAACATAAGAAAAATACACTATCTAATTAAGTTACTTTACTTAATTCAAATATTTTTTGGATTTTGAATTTACTCTCTGACCCCTGACCTCTTCTTTTTTCCAAAACTATATCTTTGACCTTTTGAGGAAATAATACAATTTTGTACATTATCCATGGAAGCAGTGCTAATATAAGACACATAATAATAAAACCCAACACATTTGACTAACTTTCAATATTCTTGTTTATTGGACCAGTCTTTACAGGTAATTTATAGGAAATTTACATCCAATTATGAATCAATCTTTTTATAACAGTATTTTTACAAATGATATACATATAATAGAAACTATTCACCTAAACTGTTACCAAAACTGTCAGGATAGGTTTCTTCAGTTTTCAAGTGATTCTGGTTGGCTCTCTATCTATCTATGTGTCACATGTACAGCCTGCACCAATGAAGCTAGAGGGCTGAAAACTTAAAGATTTACTCCTTGTTGTGTCTAGAAAAAAATGTTTTTTGAACAAATATAGGTTTTAAGTGGCTGTTCAATTTACAAAGTAAATTTATCCTAAATTGGTCACTTAGTTTGTGTCCTGCAGCGTTCACTCTTGTATTTTTGAAAATTCGGACTTTTTAGTGACCCAACAAAAGGTGACAGAAGTAACTTATTCATTGATGACTCCTTTTTCCAATTTTTTTAATTGATCATCTCCAACACAGCATGCTGCCAAAAGGTATTGGTCACATAGTGGATTCTATTGAGTGACTAACCAGAACTGGTGTCATTTATTTTTACCTCTAACTTAGTTATCTGGAAACTATCAAAAAATTAAAAAATGAATTGTCACAGAGGTGTAGCTGAGGGAGTGGGGGCTATTTGAAAACGCCCCTCCCGTGCCCCCAATGGAGAGGGCCCTCAAAAGTCTTATAAATAGTAGTTCACCTATTGCATTTCCACTGACATTATTAATACAATAACAAGGATATATTTGTATATACATTCACTGCAAAATAGTAATTCAACCTTTGCGGTTGTTTTTCACCAATTAAGTAATTGAATATGTCTGTTTATTGCAAATTTTCCTTATTTTATCAAATCTCACTAGATGTTAGAGGGAGTCAATCAAAGAGCACCCCCCCACGCCCCGGGCCCCCAAATCTCTAGTTATCTTTAGCCATGCTGCTGGTCAGAAAACTGCTTGGATAAAATATGGTAAACCTCACTAAAGAATCTTTTTAATTGATCAACCCAATGCGGCATGCTGCCAAAAGCTGTTGGTCACATGATGGTTTCTATTGTGTGACTAACCAGAATTGTTGACATTTACTTTTACCTCTAACTTAGTTATCTGGAAACTATCAAAGAATTTAAAAACAAACTGTCACAATCCTTACAAAAATGATATTTTGAATACTTCAACTTCCAAATTTTCTGTCGACTTTAGTAATAACATTTTGGGAAGCTTACATTATAACTTCTTTATGAATGCTGAAGAAAAAACATAAATCACAATTAATTGTTTATTTGGAAAGTTTATATTATATTTACTCACTGATGTTTGGTTGCAACCTCGCATGTTATGACTAAATTAGAATTTCTTAAGTAAAAACAATAGTAATACACCTGATAGAACTTTATTTATTATTCTTTGGAGATCAGTGTTTGAAGGAACCAGCAAATCAGAACATGAACATTTAACATTCAAAGTTTTGTTCAAACTGTTGAACACCTTCTTTGTGTTGTTGATATTGTTATCACAACATTTTTGCTAATCCATTCTACAGCCTTCTTCAGGTATATAATATATAAGGAAAGAGAAAGATCTATTTTTTCACCAAAATGGTGACTAAAAAATGATTGCTAATATAACCATATATAATATACAATGCATAATATTAAATTGTCTTCTCAAAGTTATAGACAAATAAACCAGGGTGTCATTCGCCCTAGATGAGACAAAACTTGCGTAAGACTTTCATGCACCCTAGGTGAGACTTGAAATTAACGTCCCTGGTTGTATTCTAAAGACTATTTTTTTCAGTTTTGGAGTGCGACCCTAAGATGTTTGCATCCTAGTTAACTGCCTAGGTTCACCTAATTGCTGGGCTGGCCCTGAAAGGAACATTTAACCCTTTTAAGAACAATGTAAGGGGTTGTCCTGGTCATGACTTTTCAATGTTCAAAGTGTAAAATAACCTTACATGATTTATATATTTTTAATGCATTATTGTTAAGATTATTGTAACATGAAATACATACAATTAGACTTGCATACAATGATATGCATCCAATATAAAATATTCATTTTTATGAGATGTGAATGTGCAAGCGAGAGATTAGGCCAGTGGGCTCACAGTCAGTAGATTTGTCAAATGAAATGTGAACTACTTTAAAGCTTTTGAGGCTCCCCCTCCATTGGGGGCCTGGGGGGCATTTTCAAATAGACCCCATCTCAGTTTTGCCTCTGGGTGCATGTTTGAAATACCTCATAAGGCCTTTGCTTTGCACAGCCAAGATCACTCTTTAGCCATTTGTCCAAAGATATACCACTGCACTAGTACCCAGAGGCTGTTTAGGTATTTTGATAAAATATGATTTGAGTGTCTCTCACAGATTGAGACCAATTTCTGTGAGTTACAGGCTGGCGCCATCTCAAGGGTCTCTTGTCTCATTTGTTTATGCCAATTATTGATGCCACTTATTTATATTGATTGTTGCTTTGTACAATGTTTACTGCAAATCTTTTCAAGTAGAATCGAATTGAATAATTAACTGACTCTTCAATGATTTGATGAGGGTTCTTGAAATCTCCTCCATAAAATGTTTGATTCATAAACTTCCGTGTCATCTAAAATGCACTAACATTCAGTACCCAATGAATGGACTTGTAAAAACATGGTTTTAGGTTCAGGATTTAATACCAAGTGCGTAACATTAAATAACTATAATTTGACCAAATAGTTTGAAGTTGTATTATATAGGATGCTACAAAAGTCACAAAAGTCAATTTATTTTTTAATAAAACAGTAAAGAAATTTTCCCTTTAGATATATTTATTTTGGACCT